>CM064528.1:11999474-12019474 GCA_032716605.1 Paralithodes platypus | reverse complement strand
CCTAACCCTTTACAATTCCTTAGTCCGCCCTCTTCTGGAATACTGCGTTCAATCCTGGTGCCCTTATTACCAAAAGGTATAAACAAGCTAGAACGAGTTCAACGTAGAGTTACCAAAATGATACCTAGCTTCAAGAACAAACCATATGAAGAGCGTCTTAGAGAATTAAATCTATTTCCTTTAACCCAGCGCAGATTAAGAGGCGACTTAATTCAAGTGTTCAAAATCATCAAAGGCATCGACAATATGAACTGTAGTAAGTACTTCACTATCGACCAAATCTAATTACACCGGGGAAACGGTTTGCAAAATTATTGGTTAATCTTTTAACTCGCACGAATCTAAGAATTTCTTCTTCAATCGAGTTGTCAACTTGTGGAATGGGCTTCCCCGAGACGTTATAGACTGCAGCACCGTTGATTCATTTAAATTCCGCCTAGACAAATATCTCGCATCAAACCCGCGACTGACTGCGTTTGTAAATGAATAACTTTATCCTCCCCTCCAGTTACTAACCCATATGTCCCCTACTAACTTCCTAGTCCTGCCACGTTAGTGGCAGGGCAGTAGTTCCCTTTCCAATCACTTACCCACTCTAAACCACTGTTGGGTCACTTGATCCTCAGTGTTTTGGAGGACAAGCAACCTAGAAGGGTCACTAGACCTGTTGTTGCTTGATTTCCTTTGTACTCTCTCTCTCTCTCTCTCTCTCTCTCTCTCTCTCTCTCTCTCTCTCTCTCTCTCTATCCTCTCCTCTCATCTCTCATCTCTCTGTCTCTCCTCTCTCTCTCTCTCTCCCTCTCTCTCTCTCTCTGACGTAGGATATTGTGAAAAAGACTAGTTGCAGCCGACGCCTCAGCTTGTGTGTGTGATATTTGAGCATGGTTGTGTGAATACGGTGGGGCCCGGTATCAGCTGACTAGATATTTTGCATTTAGCGCGCGAGGCTGTGGAGGGGGGAGGAGGGGACGGGACTTCTTGCTTGCTTACGTGTGTGTGTGAGGGTGGCAGGATGTGTGTGTGTGTGTGTGTGTGTGTGTGTGTGTGTGTGTGTGTGTGTGTGTGTGTGTGTGTGTAGGGGGTGTGGGCGTGTGTGTGTGGGCGCGCCTAACAATATATAGGAAATAGGCAACTAATTGTGGTATCAAGCTAATGTAGTAAATACATATGCATAATTATCAGACGAATGTTTCTTTATGCTCTTGTGTGTGCGTGTGTGTGTGAGCGAGAGAGAGAGAGAGAGAGAGAGAGAGAAGCAAGCTTATGTGAATGTGTGATATACAGTATGTGAGGGTGTGTGTTAGTTTGTGCCTGTGTATATGCGTTCTTCAATACCCACGTTTCTTTTCTATCTAGCCTATACCTGGGTATATTTTAAAATGTATATGAGCTATAAAAAAAACATAAGTTCTTGTTCATAGGTAAACCTTCTATTTCATACAGTTTGGATTGCGCTAACTCAATTTAACGTATTTCAACAGAAGAGCCCATTCAGAACCTTCCGTACACAGTAAAACGTCAAGTGTTTAGAAAAGGTACTAAATAATAACTGGATATATTGATAGTGGTTTACACTTCTATATATCCCTATGTACAGTATGTTGTGGCTTAATTTATCACTACTAATATACCATTGCAGAAGTATATTAGTGTGTACATTGGAATTGGCCTATATTGCGTTTATAGTGAAGCCTTCATTATAACGCTAGGATTATTCAGGCCTAGTTGTTCACTCCGCAATATAAACAAAGTCTATTATGACCGTGTACTATTCCAGTTAAGGGGGTACTGCTTGGTTTTTGGCCTATGTACACTATTTATTTTTAAGTATTTTTTTTATTGATTTTTTTAGTTTCCTCGCTAGACCTCCACCAAGCTTTAAAAAACGCCCCCTACACTCCCTTTCAAGATAAATTTGTACATTTTTCGGTAGAAAGATGTGCCGGCCGAAGGCCGGTTCCTTCTAATATTACAGGCTCGCTATCGCTCGCCAGTAAATAATTGACACCTAAATGGCACGAAAGGCCTTAATATTGACAACAGAATGGGGCGAAAGGTTTCAAAATCGCTAAGCTAATGGAACGAACGTCTTAAAATCTCAAAGCTAATATGCTAAACATGAGGGAGAAAGGGGTCCAGTAAAATCGAGTACCTCCCCCTTAAGCCTGTAGTATGTTGGGAGTTATTGTATTTAATATTGCTTTCTGGAAGGGCTACTACACTCGGATTTCACTGCCTTAAATTCTAAGCATTCGGGTAATATTATTGTAGTGTGTTTGACTAAAGCTATTGAATATCATATTTGCATTTAAATTGTGCTTGCTACTTTATTTGTAGCAACATTTTAACATATTATTGTTATATATGCATTATTATAATAAGTTATTTGAAAATCTGAATTTAATTAATTACCTCGAATAAAATAAATTAACTAACCTAAACAAAGAATCACTGCCATCAACGTAATACTAATATAAATAATAATAATAATGATAATAATAATAATAATAATAATAATAATAATAATTATACAAATAATAATAATAATAATAATAATATAATTAATAACAATAATAAAACTAATAATGCTAACAATAATAGTCAGAGTAACAATAAGGATTACCGAACTTATTAATAATAACAACAACAACAATAATAAAAAACATAATGAATAATAAACCTAGAGGACCCCGGCTCTATTATGCTCCCCCCCCCCCCCCCCTGCCCCCCTTTTAGAGCGGGACAAAGAAGCTCGCCATCGACTTTGTAGAAGAAAAAATCAATGACCATCCCTTGGGGTGTTTAATTTTACCTTATTTACGAAGCACCTTTCTTGTCTTTGACGCAGTATTGTCCTCCTCTCATTAGGGACACAAAAGAATATCTAAAGGGGGGTGGAGGAGGAGGAGGAGGAGGAGGAGGAGGGGAGCAGGTCGGTGTCTCGCAGTACTTGCCCCTGGGGGAAGGTTGCAGGGGGGCGGGGGGGGGGGGGGAGGCGTGGGAGGGGGAGAAGAGAGAGAGAGAGAGAGTGTGTGGAGGAGATCATTATGAGGGTTGATTCTAATTGAGGAATGTGTGCTTGACGAACTAGATCGCAAATGGAACTAGATAGAACATGAGGAAGATGAATACATAATTAAATTATACATACAGTTATTATGATATGTGAGTTAAAGATGGAGAGATGGAGAGCGAAGGTGATGGGAAGAGAGAGAGAGAGAGAGTGAGTGAATGAGAGTGAGTGACTGTGAATGAGAGAACAAAAACAAACGCGAAAACCAGAATTAAAGCGAGAATGAAACCAAAAATTAAAGCGAAAACCGAGACCAAAATCAAGCACCCATACAAGAGAACCATATGGGGGTTGGGGGGGGGGGAGTGGGGTAATGGGCCCTGGTGATCGAACCCTGGCATTATCTACCCATCAGCCACCTGGGTATTGATCTAGGGGGAGGGGTTGGTATACGTAATGGGGATTATGATGGAATTATTGGTTTGATGGCGACCTGTAATGGACCTTGGGGTAATTACTGTATGTATGCTGGCCCTCGTTATCCCTGTATTGTTATGCATTTGTATTTATGGGTATGGTTGTTCATATGTATTTGTACGTAGAGGTGGTTATATACACTGAAAGAGCTCTGAGGAACACTGATTATTGTAATAGCGTTAAAATAGCGAGAGAGATGCAACATTGCTGCGAAGAGAGAGAGATTGAAGAGGAATCGGGGGATTGAAGTGGACGTGAGTTAATGAGACTAAAGGCTTTCTTTTCTACTTTGCCTAGAAGTGCTGTGTGAGAGGCGATCCTTCCCACACACGCGAACAGTACTCAATACATGGACGCACTGTGCCATATAATATATATATGATATTATATATATATATATATAAATATATATATCTTATAGATATAATATATAATATATATATATTATATAATATATATATATTGATATATAGATCTATATATATATATATATATATAATAATATATATATTAGATATAATATATATATATACCGGTATATATTAATAACACAGCCAATAACTCCACAATCAGCATCGGTATATGATCATAATAAACGTGACTTTAAAATATACATTTTTTCAGATCAATGCATATGTTTTATTTTTTTATTTTGTTTTGGAACACAAATAGTACCTATTATACATTACACGATGCATGATGATTACAAGAATGTAGTCCTATGTGAATGAGGTGGAATGACAAAGAGGGAGAGGCAGACCAATAGTGAGGTGAAGGAATGGAGTTGAGAGGTTTGTGAGTCAAAGTGGTATTGGGTGGGAGGCGGGGCACAGGCGGACGGATAATCTTATTTATTAATTTTACTCCCAACACCAAACAGCTCCCATTGAATGTAATGAAAGCATGTGATCCTCCCGGGATTCGAACGTGGATTACCACATACAGATCTTTAGCACTCTAACCATTACACCATCAAAACAATTAAAGGTTAAGGATGACAGAGGTGCAAGGCGGTGATTCATTAGTATCCACCCCTTCAGGGATCAAGGAATCTGGCAATAGATAGATAGTATAATAACTTGGTGGTAGATGGTTCGACTGTGGATGCAGGAGACCGTAGTTCGAGTCCACACATAGCAGTCAGAGCTTCGAGAAGTGATTTCCCAGTTTTACAATGCTAAGCCTGTGTCACAGGAACGGCTTGCCATTAAGAGATTTGTTTTTGTTTACTGGACTCCCTTCTCCCTCAAGTTTAGCCTCATTTGTTTTGAGATTATAAGACGTTCGCCCCAATACTTACGAGATTTTATGACATTTCACCACATTTTGTGTGTCAATATTAAGACCTTTGGTGCCATTTAAGTGTCTATAATTTCCTGGCAAACGAAAGCGAATATGTAATGTAAGAGGAACCGGCCTTTGGCCGGGAATTATTCTGCCGAGCCGAAATATTATGGATCTAACTAAAAAAAATCTCCTTAACATTATCAATATATGTCTACTATATATTACTGTATGTCTACTATATATTACTGTATGTTATTACTGTATGTCTACTATATATTACTGTATGTTTACTACAGTATATTACTGTATGTTTACTATACAGTATATTACTGTATGTTTACTATACAGTATATTACTGTATGTTTACTATACAGTATATTACTGTATGTCTACTATACAGTATATTACTGTATGTTTACTATACAGTATATTAACTGTATGTTTACTATACAGTATATTACTGTATGTTTACTATACAGTATATTACTGTATGTCTACTATACAGTATATTACTGTATGTTTACTATACAGTATATTACTGTATGTTTACTATACAGTATATTACTGTATGTCTACTATACAGTATATTACTGTATGTTTACTATACAGTATATTACTGTATGTCTACTATATATTACTGTATGTTTACTGTATGTCTACTATATATTACTATATATTACTGTATGTCTACTATATATTACTGTATGTTTACTGTATGTCTACTATACAGTATATTACTGTATGTCTACTATACAGTATATTACTATATGTCTACTATACAGTATATTACTGTATGTCTACTATACAGTATATTACTGTATGTTTCCTCCCTCAGTATATGTCTACTATACAGTATATTACTGTATGTTTCCTCCCTCAGTATTTAGGTTTATCTCTCGAGTTAATTCTGTCTTAACATTTTCAATATTTGTTTGTTAATCTTACTTATTTTCGTTGTACTTCATGTTTGTTCTCCTTCTTTGTTTTTGTCCTTCTCCCTCATCCACCATCTTTCTCCTCTCTCTCTCACCTCTTCTTCTTCGTCTCCCTCCTCCTCCTCTCTCTCCCGCCCCTATTTTACTCCTCTTCTCTCCCCCCCCCTATTTTACTCCTCTTCTCTCTCCCCCCCCCCCCTATTTACTCCTCTCTCCCCACCTCTTCGTCTTCTTTTTCCTCTTCCATCTCTCCCCCATCCACCATTTTTCTTCTCCTCCTCCTCTTCCTCCCCCTCCTCTCCCACCTATTCGTTTTTTTATCCTTCTCCTCTTTCTTCCTCTTCCTCCTCCTCCTCCTCTTCCTCTTCCTTTTCCTCCTCCTCCTCCTCTTCCTCCTCAGCCTCCCTCCCCCCACCTCTTCGTCTTTTTACCCCTCCTCCTCTTCCTTCTCAGCTTCCCTCCCCCACCTCTTCGTCGTCTTATCCCTCCTCCTCCTCCTCTCCCACCTTTTCGTCTTTGTATCCCTCCTCCTCCTCCCTCCCCCACCTCTTCGTCTTCTTATCCTTCCTCCTCCTCCTCCTCTCTTTTCCTCCCCGTTACAATGCGTTTCCCCGAACTTTCCTCTTTTGTTGGGTCGGCCGGGCGCGCTTTCCTGGAAGGTGGTGGAGAGAGAGAGAGAGAGCAGAATTATGATAGAGAGGTAAGTGACAAATGAAGATAAAACTGAACAATAGGGAAAAATAGAGTAAAAAAATGAGAGAGAGAGAGAGAGAGAGAGAGAGAGAGAGAGAGAGAGAGAGAGAGAGAGAGAGAGAGCTGGGAAAGAGAGAACATACATATAATAGCAAGGTAAATGACAAAATGATATAACTGAACAATAGAGGACACGGCCTAGCTAAAGTACAAAGAAGAAAAACTTAAGAGATAAAAAGAGAGAAAGGAGGGTTGGAAAAGAGGGGAAGCCAAGCAAGAGAGGAAGGGAAACGAGGGGGGGGACCACCCAGACACACACGAGGGGGGGGGGGATTCACAGAACGGGGGTCACAGACATGGGCGTAAAGGGGGGGGGGCCACCCGGGCCGTGCCCTGAATGAGGATCTTGGAATCCAATAATGGGGTAAAGGCAAGTCTCCCTAGGCCAGAAATGTTGGATTAAACGTGGGGAAAAAAGATACATGGCTTGGTTTCATTTTATCTGGTCTTTTTGCCGGAAGTAGAGAGGGGATGACAATGACACCTAAGTAGACGTGCTAGAGGAAGTGTGTATATATATATATATATATATATATATATATATATATATATCCTAGATATATATATAGATATGTAATATAATTACGATATATAAAAACATCTTTTCTCTATATTAGGCACATTATTCCGCTAATAAATTGATCATAGTGTGCCAAGTATTACTAACTCGATAATAATGCAAATATTATAAATAATATTATCACTATTTGCTTTTGGAAATCCTCATTCAATGATGAAAATTTGACATGCAATACATTGTTATCATGATCGGAGTTGGAGCCCCGCGTATACGGATGTAGTAAATTGTTTTTGGCTCCGGACACCTAAACAAGTCCTCCCTGAGAGCACAGCAATAATAAGGTTGTTGTGATGAAGGTCATTGTTCTATATATAGCACTGGTATATCGCACCTTTTATTACTGAACGCCTTGGTGCAGATATGTTCCATAATGTCGAATATAACTTCATATTGTTTATACAGTATATATATATATATATATATATATATATATATATATATATATATATATATATATATATATATATATATATATAATTTTTTATATATATATATACAGGTATATACAGTGTATATATATATATATATATATATATATATATATATATATATATATATACTGTATATATAATCCTCAAAGGGTTAATTAAATGTATTATACCTGTAATTAATGGCATGGGTAAGGTATGCTTGTGACCGTAACATCAACGGAATATATGAACAGAGTATTGTGAAAGGGTTAGGCTAGCGAGGCACGATAATTCCGGACGCCATAACCAACCCATTAGCCTCACAAAACCATTGACTTAACCCTACAGTATTTGGTCCGAGGGATGACTGTTTGTACCGCTCCTGTTTCGCTCCATTAGTTTGGAGATTTTAAGATGTTTCACCAGATTAGTTTAGCGATAATAAGATATTTCAGCCTATTCAGGTGTCGATTTTGTATAGGCGAGTGATAGCGAGCCTGTTGATTAGAAAAAATCGGTCTTCGGCCCAGACATTTTAACTGGCAATTTTGCTAAATATTGATGTTAACAGCTCCAACTTCCTTGTAGCCTTCAATTGGTTTTCTTGGAGATAGGAAATAGAGGAGATAGAGATGCTAAGAATGAGAGAGGAAGAGAGGTAACACGTTCATGAAATTGAATGGTAAAGTGAAAGTGACAGGGAAAATTAATTCGATAAGGAAATTGGAAGAATGAAAGTAGTAAAGATTGAGGAAGAAATGCAAAAAAGAAGATAATATATTAATAAGGAAACGGGAGTGAAATAGAGGAAGCCAGGCTGAATTAAGGGGATTGTGGCTGTTTTTTGGTCTATTAATTAATTTATTATTTCCTCTCTAGACCTCCCTCAAACTTAGAAAACACCCCCTATACCCCCCCCCCCCTCCCTCTCAAGATAAATGTTTAAATTTTTCGGTAGACAAATGTCCCGGCCGAAGGCAGATTCCTCTTATAATCGACACCTAAGTGGCACGATATGTCATAAAATTGATAACGAAATGGAGCTAAAGGTGTTAAAATCGCCAAACTAATGGGCCGAATGTCTCAAAATATCAAAACTAATGGGGCTATACGCGAGGGGGAAAAGGCTCTAGAGAAACTACCCGAGCCCCTTAAAGCTAGGCTGGAGACAGAAGCCACTTAATAAATGACGCCATAATATGCTTACATTAGCACAATAATAACGATAGGAATTGATCCAAATTGAGAGAGAAACAAAAGGAAGAAAATTATATAGAAAAGGGTATGAATTCACAATATCACCAACCCACCAATTATCTGGCAAATATACCTAATTAACCCCTTCGATGTTATGCAGTTTAAGAAGGACATATGTTACAAAGAGGGTTTATTAAGGTCGTATTTACCCCCTTTGAGTCCTAGAGGTGAATCATAAGGTAAAGAAAATCGTCTAAGTGTACCTAGATTATGATGAAAATTACGTAATCGTGCTGAAGGGGTTAATGAAATCAATGAAATTAATGAATACAAGTGGTACTCCCAGGATTCGAACCTAGGATACTTACGTAGATAAAATAAATGTGGAACATAATTAATATAATTACGGAATAATAGGATTATAGCTGGCCTTGGACATATGGAGGCACGATTGATTTAATTATTTAATCAGGAGCAAAATTAAATGCATAACCCTTTCAAGATACGATGATGCATATTTGTTTCTGTTTTCCGGCTATTATTAGACGATTGTATTCAGATATGGAGAGGAAAATGACGTCCAAGGGTTACTCGAGATAGTTTTTACACTTTTAGTTGCCACAGAATCCTAAGCTGTATAAACCCGTCTAATGATAACCAGGAATAAACTGTCACAATGCGTCATATTCTTCGAGGGGTTAAAACATTTAGCATGAACATTTTTCATATAATGTCCCAATGAGTTTCTAAGGACATTACTTTAGATGTCAAGAATGGTTTTGAAACTTTGAAACTTGATTTAGATAATGTTTGTCGGTAATTATCAGTTTTACACTAGATATGCGCTAGAATATGGCACCCAAATGAAGACTACGGAGAAATCCTGGATGGACTACGAAACAAGTTGGTGCAAAGATAAATACGAAGAAGGGAGAACATGAAAAGAGTACGGCGTAAACAAAATAAGCTGATGAAAGAAAGGACTCAAAATCCAGAGGGAAAAACTCCGCGTTACATAAGCAGTACAAAAGCATAAATAAAAGGTAAAAATAAAACCTCGCCCGGGGTAGACAGCAAGCGAGTGGAATAAAGACTAATTTTTTCCCCAAGTGCTTGCAAAGGGAGAGAGGCTGGTGGGCTGAATGGAGGGGAAGTGGCCTTTTACCAACAATATTTAAAAGGTAAAAAGAAAAATAAGTAGTCAGGGTTTGAGCCCCGCTAACGAGGGGGTAGAAATGAGACAGGAAAAGATGTGAATGCTGGGGATGAAGTAGGTGGAGAGTTAGGAGTGAGAGTATAGTGGACAGTTAGTTAGGAGTGGGTTAGAATGGTGAGTAGTGGAAAGCTAATTGTGAGAGTAGAGGTGTGGATAGTTTGAGAGATAATAGAGGTGAGGAGTGTAAGTGTAGAAGAGGAGAGTTATGACTTATGAGTAAGAGTAGTGGAGAGTTCGTTACTGGATCCTGTAGTTTACCAAAATAGGGACAATTGGCAACATTTCTTACCGATTTGTGGCATGATAATAAACTACAATAGACTTTATAAGTCAAACGGTCAACATTAGCCAAACATTGTCTGAATATAATTTGTTTCCCTTGTCCAGACGAGTCATTTGAGACTAGTTTGACATCTCTATCACGGTATACAGTTTGGGGCAAAAATCAGTATTTCAGAACTCTAATGGAAATTAATTGAAAAGGGGCTGCCAGAGGCACCAGCATGAAAATACAGATTCCCTCCACCCTTTAAACTGTTCCCATTAGGTCTAAGTATGAATGTAGAAAGTATGATGCTTTAGTCAAAAAGTGCACGAGATTTGCCTTATCCGCTGTACTAAGAAGGGTAGTGGATGAAAGAATAGAAGAGAAAGATAATTTATCTCTTGAAGATTATAACGCGTTTTGGCCGTATATGCTGGCTATTATTGGAAGATTTCATTCATATCAGGAAGGGCATATAGAAGTGTTGATTGGTATAGTATTTATCCATTTGATGCCCACAGATCCTTCCTAAGTATATAATCGTCTAAAGATAGCCAGTGTTAGAAGGAGCAACATGAATCACTTTTTTTTTTTTTAAGTAAAGGGTAATTTGTATTTCTCTTGACTCCCTTCTCCCTTATGTTTCGCACCATTAGTTTGAAGATTTTAAGATATATTCTCCCCATTTCTTTGTCAATATTAAGACCTTTCATGCCATTTAGTTGTCTATTTTTTCCTGGCAAGCGATAGCGAACCTGCAATTTAGGAGGAACTGGCCTTCGGCCAAGACAGTTTTCTACTGAATAATTTACAAATTTATCGCGAAGAGGAGTCTTCAGGATATTATTTTAAAGTTGATGGTGGTCTAATAACTGTCCCTTAAAACTAGAAATAGGAGGGTAAAAGGAAATCTCGAAGTGAGAATGACGAAGAAAACAGAAACAAAGGTTGGCTGAAGATGGCATGTAAGAATAGAAGGGAGATATAAAACAGAAACACAGAATGGAATTATTCATCAAGTAAATTAGGGTTTGAAGATATTCTAATGTGGATATTTGCACCGAGAATGGGAGACAAGTAATTACAATAACGAAATTTAAATGATAGATGTACAAGAATAGGATGATATTACAAGAAAAGAGAGAGTTAAGCACGAACGAAAGCGAAAAATGCGAGGAATTAGAGAGGTTATGTTCACAGAAATCAAAATACATTAGCTGGAAGAATACATATATGACGAGGGAAGGAAGGTTGAGAGAAAGAGAGAGAGTAACTGAGGAAGGGAGGGAAAGAGAAAGTACATTAGTTACATAAGAACCTTCAGTAAGTAATGTTATGTAAATGTCTCTAAATTGCCGAGGTAAGATATGTGAGTATGTATGTATGTATGTATGTATGTATTAAAGTTGTGCTAGATACCTGTGTGTTTATTGCTAATGTGTGTGTGCGCGCGCGCGCGTATTATCAGATACTTGAGCGTGTGTGTGTGTGTGCGTGCCTGTAGGTGCATACGTGTGTGTGGGTTTGTCATGTGCGTGTATTTATGAGCGTGTGTTGTGTGTGTGTATGTACGTGTGTGGGTCCAGGCTTTCATAGTGAAGGTCTTTGATGTTTCATGAATAATTCTCTAAAGGTCCACGAGCCCTGGTTGAGATACACACACACACACACACACACACACAATTATACCTACAGTCTCACACACACACACGGACACATACACATCATCTACACTAGCAAACTGACACACACACACAGAAACACACACACGTGGATTCGAACCTAGGATATTCGCACTGAAATTCCGCTCACTAACCATTACGCTATCAAGGCATTTAAAGGTTTATGCACAAGCCTACGACATATTATCCATTCTCGAATACTGTATATATATACAGTATATCTAAGCATGCACATATACCCAACTGCACTATGATAGCCTAATGTTTACACGAATGGAAGGGGTAATTGATGGGGCACTTAACCACAAGGGAAGGCCTGGCTATCATATAAGAATGTTAACTTAGACAATTAATATCACGATGTGTGTTCTAATTCATGTGGGTAACTGTACGCGCGTACGAATGTACAGGTGACCTCATAAGTTATGGGCCGTTTTTCTGGTCACCCTTCTTCCTCATGTGTAGCCCCATTAATTTGGCGATATTAAGGACTTTCGCTCCATTTCTTTGTCAATGTTAAGACTTTTCGTGTCATTTAGGTGTCGATTTTTTCCTGGCGGACGATAGTGAGCCTGTATTTTAAGAGGTTTCTATCGAAAAAATGTAAAAGTTTATATTGAAGGAGGGTCTTTGGGGGAGGGGGGGAGGGGCAAGTTAAGCTTGATGGAGGTCTAGGAAGGAAACTAATAATTTAATAGAAAGATACATAAATGAGCCAATAAAAACGACACATCTCCCTTTAACCACAGCATAAGAAACTACAGTACTCTTGCAATCCAACCATAGTATTATAAACCTATGTATAAGATCACAGGGGAGGAACAAAACTTATGTGGACAACTGTACAGACTCGCTCCCATGCTCATACACATTGGAGCTGGAAAACTCTCCCTTTAATATTTAGTGTGTGTACATTACCAGGAATTGCTGCGGGTGATGGAATATGTATCCGTACACACTGATATGGTCACTGGGACACACACACACACACACACACACACACACACACACACACACACACACACACACACACACACAGGCATACCCGCCATTGTTTTATAATATTTGCTCAAAGCTATTGTGCATAACTCTAAGTATATTATTATTTTTGTTTTATTATTATTAATCATTATATTTTATTAGTTTATTAGCCTTAATTATTATATTTTTAAATATTTTATTATTATACAGTGATCGGAGTCGCAAGCAGCTTATTTGTAATATATAATCCATGCTCTTGCTTAATAATTTATAGGAATAATAATAAGGCAGATACGGTAGCAAATTACAAAACATATAGGTAGTAAGCAGACAGAGTCAGGGAAAACAAAACGACAGAGGACAGGTAGACAAGAGAGCCAAAACGGGTAGGACAGAACACTGGGGTAGACAGACTGATAGTTAGACAGCCAGAGAGAGAGACAGATAGGTACAGAATACACAATAAATAGACAGGTAGACAGACAGACAGAAAGGTAGGCAAACTGACAGAAAGGTAGACAAACAGAGATACAGCTAGGTAGACAAATAGACATGTAGACAGAAACAAATAGGTAGACAAACTGACAGACATACAGGTACAGACAGACAGAGACAGAAGAAGACAGACAGGTAGACAAAAGATAAATAGATAGAAAGACAGAAAACAGGTAGACAAAGACAGGTAGACAGAGTACAAGATAGGTAGACAGAGAAACAGACAGGTAGACAGAGATACAGAACAGAGTAGACAGACAGACAGGTAGACAGAGACAGACATAAACAGGTAGACGAGAGAAATACAGGTAGACAGAGAGACAGACAGGAACAGAGGTACAGACAGAGATACAGACAGGTAACAGAGAGACGTACAGACAAGTACTGTAAACGAACATACATACTGAGAGAGAAACTGAGACACCACACAACATAAATATCGTTAACCTTTGAGTACCAGCGACGTGTTATATTTGATTATAGCTATATTTTTACGATATTATGCAGCTTAAGAAGGATCGACTGTGGTAGTTAAAAGGGTTGGTTGAGATAGTTTGAAGCCTTATTATTACTAGAGCTCCTTCCTAAACTTAATAACATCGTTCTAAGCATTGCCAGAATATTAATTTAAAGGATGACATTGGTACTAAACGGGTTAATAATGCATAAAGTATATTTTGAACTAATATAACTAACTTCGCTTAATATATTCATAAAACAATACAGCATTAAGTGGAGATTTCCACTTCAGGGATATTCTTCTTCTGGTCCCCTTTCTCCTTCATGTTTAGCCTCATTAATTTTGAGATTTTAAGCCGTTCGCCCCATTAGTTTATCGATTATAAAAACATTCGCCCCATTTCTGTCAATTTTAAGACCTTTCGTGCCATTTAGGTGTCAATATTTTCTTGACGAGCGACAGCAAACTTGTAATATAAGAGGAACCGGCCTTCGGCCGGGAAATTTTTCTACCGAAAAATTTACAAATTTTAACTTGAAAGGGGGTGTAGGGGGTGCAATTTGAAGCTTGATGGAGGGGTAGGGAACAAACTAAAAACCTCCCCTTAATTACCTCCATATAGCCAGCTAGCTTCTCTCCCGCTAGAGCTAGAGGTATTTAATTTCATCTAGGCTAGATACATTTGTTTATATCTAGCGACATAAATTCTAGCGATATCCTGTCGATTTGAGCTATTTTAGAGCGTGTTATCTACCTACTAGCTACTTTCCCGCTAGGTTTAGAGGTATTTAATTACTTCGGTCTCGACAAATATTTACATTTAGCAATATTCTGTAGATTTGAGCCATGTGAGAGCGTGTTGCCAATTTAGCTACTTTCCAATACAGGTATTTCCTTCCATCTAGAGACAAATCTTTACATCTAGCAACATGAATTCTAGCGATATTCTGGAGATTTAAGCCATTTTAGAGCGATAGTGTATACATTGTGCCTTTATTCTAGCGATTCTCTGTAGATGTGAGCCATTTTAGAGCGATATTGAAGAGATTATGCCTTTACTCTATCGATTTTCGGCATCCATTTACTCTCCAGCGGACTTCATTTGGTAACCCTGGCCTGTTGCTCACTCGTATATGCCAACCCTCGTAATGACAGTATTGTGTATTAATGGTCGCTCTCATAATGGTGGAACGAAAAGCTAGTTTACATTTCTGATCAGGTTATATTCTCTCTCTCTCTCTCTCTCTCTCTCTCGGTCTCTCGGTCTCTCGGTCTCTCGGTCTCTCTCTCTCTCTCGGTCTCGGTCTCTCTCTCTCTCTCTCTCTCGGTCTCGGTCTCTCTCTCTCTCGGTCTCTCTCTCTCTCTCGGTCTCTCTCTCTCTCTCTCGGTCTCTCTCTCTCTCTCGGTCTCTCTCTCTCTCTCGGTCTCTCTCTCTCTCTCTCTCTCTCTCGGTCTCTCTCTCTCTCGGTCTCTCTCTCTCTCGGTCTCTCTCTCTCGGTCTCTCTCTCTCTCGGTCTCTCTCTCTCGGTCTCTCTCGGTCTCTCTCTCTCGGTCTCTCTCTCTCGGTCTCTCTCTCTCGGTCTCTCTCTCTCTCGGTCTCTCTCTCTCTCGGTCTCTCTCTCTCTCGGTCTCTCTCTCTCTCGGTCTCTCTCTCTCTCTCGGTCTCTCTCTCTCTCTCGGTCTCTCTCTCTCTCTCGGTCTCTCTCTCTCTCTCTCTCTCTCTCTCTCGGTCTCTCTCTCTCGGTCTCTCTCTCTCTCTCGGTCTCTCTCTCTCTCTCTCTCTCTCTCTCTCTCTCTCTCTGTCTCTCTCTCTCTGTCTCTCTCTCTCTCTCTCTCACTCTCTCACTCTCACTCACTCTCACTCACTCTCACTCTCTCTCTCTCTCTCTCTCAAGGGGAGGTTTTTAGTTTGCTCCCTAGATCTCCATCAAATTAAAATAAAAACAATAATAACCCCATGACCCCCCTTCGAGATAATTGTGTACTTTTTCGGGAGAAAAATATCCCTGCCGAAGGCCGATCCCTCCTAAGTTACAGGCTTGCTATCGCTCACCAGGAAGTAATAGACTCTTAAAAGGCGCGAAGGTCTTAACATTTACAGAAATGGGGAGAAAGGTCTTAAAATTGCCAAACTATTGATTTCCCTTCGTTAAAATTACAGCAATGTGAACTCTCTTTATCCCCCTGAGGATTATCACGCGTATATAGACCTCTTTATTCTGCCTACCATTAGACGATTGTATTCAGTTTGGGAAAAAAGTGTGGGAGTCAGAAGGATAATTGAGATAGTTTTGACCCCTTTGACTGCTAGAGGGCCTTCCAAAACTGAATAAAATCGCCTAATCATAGCCAGAAAGAACTATCCAAACGCGTCTTAATGCTTAAGGGGTTAAGTTGGTAGTAATTATGTTACTTATTGTTTTACTTATTTGATGGACTGATACATTATTTACTGTATTTTACGAAGGAAATTAATAATATGTATTGTATGACTGTGTGAATTCTATATCAAAGCTGCATTATTAACTATGTAAAAGGTCATTAATCCATTCAGTACCGGTGACGGCCTTTTAACTTCCTTCGGCTATTATCAGACGCTTTTATTCAGTTTAAAAATGGCCTCCAGGAATTTAAAAGGCTTCGAACTATCTCGCTTAACCCCCTTTACTGTCACTGATCATTCTTAATCTGCATAAAATCACCTAAACAGCTAGAACAAAATTTAACAGTCGCCGCTGGTACAACATGGGTTAACTATCTGAACAAGATATAGACAACAGGCAGGGATGCTGAAAAGTAAATAATTTAGATATCCACAATATAATAAATGTATGAACACAATGACAGTAATCAGTGTGTGTAGAAAGTAAAATTAACATTAACTCCAACTTACACTATCTTAGGTCAAGCTATTTAGATAACCATATGTGGCAGCAAATCACTACACGTAATTCTGTAAATCATAACTCTGACCAAGCAAGTTGTACAGTTGGCCTCGTATGTTTGTTCCTCGTCGTTATCTTATGTATGAAAGTCCAATTAGTATGAATGAATTGCGAGTGTGGTTCCTTTTAATATTAGTTAACTAATCAGATAAGTTAACCACTGCATCAGAAACTATACTCGTAATTTAATCATGCGCATTATGTTTCCATGTATAAGATCACGTAGAGGAACAAAACTTATGTGGCCAACTGCACAGCTGGGTCAGAGTCCTCAGCGTGAGCATATACAATGCCGGGCAGTACTGCTAGGCCTTGAAGGCCGATGAAACCTAGTACTATATTGCTCCCTGGGTCGAGTTACCCCCAGACCAGCAAGGTCTCCATCCTAGACTCCTTAAATTTCCTATATGCTCCGGCCGTCTCAATAAAATAACCAACGTCTGGCAGCTCTGCTAGACTTCAGAGACCAGCGCGACCCAGTGAATTTGTTATTATAATTGTCTATACATCAACTACAAAACCATGTAGGCTATATTATATATTGAAAAGCAAGCCCTATCCAAAGATTAATCCAGATAGTAATAATTCCATGAAGACAATAATAGGGAGTCCACGAATTCTTTTGAGTGGGCTAGACACTATGGCATCCGAGTGTTGATCACTAACTAACCGACTGTAATGGGGAATATTATGCAACAAGTGAAAGGTCAAGCTGAGGATCAATAGTCAATTTATATTCGTGATTTTTGTTTCTTCTTTTCTTTCATATTAAGGAAATATCACCTGATTTACTATGGTAATAGTCTTACAAATATTTCAGAGATTCAGAATATTTGAACCTTTCTTTACCTATACGACCTTTTGTAACTATCAAATTTGCACATGATATATTCATATATCTGGTCGGCAATTGGAGTTTAGAAGTACAGTCGGTCAGCTCCAACTGGACCAGTATATGTATGTATGTATGTATGTATGTACTCTGGAACATACATCATTTATATACAGGTATATATATATATATATATATATATATATATATATATATATATATATATATATATATATAATTTGTTTTAATGGGGGGGGGGACTCGAGACAGAGCCCGAACAGGGACATCACAACACAACAGAAAAACAAAAACAAAATAAAGCACAAAATCACACATCTAGTACTAATTACATAATCTGTTATTATTCACTGTCTTTTGCATTTCTCATTATTCAATTTGTAAATGACGTAGAGGGGGGGGGGGGGGGGGGCGACGGCTAGTTGCTTTTTCTGGCATCCCTTCTCCCTCATGTTAGTCCCATTAGTTTTCAAATTTGAATACGTTCACCCCATTATTTTGGCGATTTTATGGCCTTTCAGCCTATTTTGTTGTCAACATTAAGACCTTTTATACAATTTATCACCTTTCGCCCCATTTCGTGGTAATTTTTTAGACCTTTTGTGCCATTTAGGTGTCGATTTTTCCCTGGCAAGCGATAGCGAGCCTTTAATTTTAAGAGGAGTCGGCCTTCGGCCGGGACATTTTTTGATAGAAAAATTTACAAATTTATCTTGAACGGGGGTCTAGAGGGTGTTTTTGTTTTGTTTTAATCTTGATGGAAGTCTAGCGAGGAAACTAAACATTAAAGGCCTATGAATAACTGAATAAATACACCAAAAAAATCAAACCAATGTTAGTTCTCTGTCCTCCCAAAAATACAGTGAAAGTGTATCTCCCTGTAAGGCAAAACTGTTTTCTGAGGATCAAGTAACGAAGCAGCGTCTAAAAACTCCAATGCAACAATTTAGGGTCTGGAAATAAACTACCAAGATAAAGTTGTAAGCGGTGTCACACGAGAGTTTGTTCCGGCAATTTTCGATGAGCAAGTATTTTGTCGTGAAATTTTGAGACTTTTCGCATTGGACTCGGAAACTAGACTTAAGGGGGGATGGGCGTATTTATTTGCTTATTTATGTATTTATTTATTTATTTATTTATTTATTTATTATTTGTTTCCTCCCTAGACCTCCATCAATCATTAAATTTGTTTTTACATTTTTCGATAGAAAATTGTCCCGGCCAGAGGTCGGTTACTACTATATTCCATATCGACACCTAAATTGTACGAAAGGTCTTCATATTGACAAATAAATGGAGTGATAGGTATTAAAAAAGCCAAACTAATAAATCGAACGTCTTAAAATTTAAAAACTAATGAGGCTAAACATGAGGAAGAAGGGGGTCCAGAAAAAAACGACTATCCCCACTTAAGGTAGTTTGTGTTTGGTGGCTAAGTTTGCATACCGCTTGAATTATGAAGTTGCCAATTGCCCGGAAAGAATGACTGAAAAAGAGCTCGTGTGACTCCGCCTTTCTAGTGTGTTTGGTACGAAATGGTGCGTGTCCTCCCAAGAGTCAGCTGATGCTCACGCCACCCTGCTAGTTCACACGATACCCTACGATTGACCTCTTGCGAGTTTTGGTATATAAGGAAGTTGGAGTTGTGGTCATCAATATTTAGAAGAATTATCAGCTAAACTACTGCCATAAAATATATATATATATATATATTATATATATATATATGAAACAAACATATTTGTTTATATATATATATATATATATATAACCAAATCGATCATACCTTTTATCCATCAGAAACCCACATTTGTATTTAATTTCTCTTTAATATCGATATTCACGGCTCCAACTTCCTTATAGCCTGAAATCGCAAGATCAATTGGCATGTCAGACAATCTTACTATTACTGTATTTCTCGAGATATGATACTATGACTTCTTGTGACATCCTACTATTCGTTGTAAAATGTTACTATTGAATTGAATTGAATTGAATTGTTTTTATTTTGCCAATCAAACATACAATATATGTTAATTTTACAATAAAATAATATCATGGCTGCGCCTTTTGAGAACAATCTCTCTTAAAGGCACCTTGAATACAACTCGATGGTTATTTTACATACAGTAAGATTATTAAAACATGTCATATTATATAATTATAGCTAATGAGGCACAGCCCCAGCCCCGCAGCCACAGCAAGAAGGGATTCGGAACAGTGGCCAGGTATATACACTTACCCACCACCCCGAACCACCCCCCACCCAGACCGCTTGGGTAGAGCAGACCCCAGCCTTATAATATACAGTACGGTACCTACATATTGATCAACACCAGAACAGTGTCTTAATTTGTTTCCGATATAAAGGTGATTGTAATTTAGGGTTGCGGCAGTTTCATTGTCAAATGTTAAGTAAGATTAATATTTAGACATTAGTGAAGATTTGAGTGA
>CM064528.1:11952320-11999374 GCA_032716605.1 Paralithodes platypus | reverse complement strand
GAAATTATCGATCATACCCTTGAAAATAACACCTCAACTCAGGTGATAGGAGATTTCACCATCAGTGTTACCGAAGTACAAAACAAATTGGAGGAATTTAAATGTAAATAAGACCCCGGGACCCGACATGATCCCACCCGTTATAATTAAAGAAATGTTCAAGGACGGAAATAGCAAAACCCCTGACACAACTATTTAACTTAACAATACTACAGGGGATTGTACCGAGTGATTGGAAAGATGCGAACATTACGCCGATATACAAGAAGAGGTAGCTAAGGACCAAAGAGAGGTAATTACAGACAAATTAGCCTAACTTCAATGGTAGGAACAATCATGGAAAAAATCATTTTAGAGATAAGATTGTAGATTACCGTCAGACATTCAAACAACCTAATCAACAACAATAGTCAAACACGGCTGTAGATCAAAAACGTGACATGCCTAACAAAATTTGATTTGATTTTATAACAAACTATTCACATATAACGACATGACGAAATCACTAGAATATAATACTTCTTGGACATTTCAAAAAGCTTTCGACAAGGTGCCTCACCGAAAACTATTGGCGAAACTGGGAGAGGATAGGTATCAAAGGTGAAAATTCATTCTTGGATAAAAAATTGGCTTACGGACAGACAGAAGACAGAGAGTGGTGATAAAATGGTGTGGAATCGGAGTGGAGAGCCTGTCACTAGTGGAGTTCCACAGGGTGCAGTCTGTGGACCGGGGTCCTGTTTCTAATTTACATCCGATATCGATGTAGGGGTAAACAACACCATTTCCAAATTCGCCCGACGATACAAAAATCGGAACTAAAAGTCCTGAACGAAGATGATAGAGAATGCGTTGCAATCTGATTTAAACAAGATATCAGAGTGGTTCGAAAAAATGGCAGATGCCCTGCAATGTCGAGTAAATGTCAGGGGCTGGAGGTTGGTAGCCGGAAAATATGAAAAACAAATACGAAATGAACGGGCACAACAAATACGAACCGCAACGGTTAGTAAAAGACCTAGGGGGTACTAATATCTGAAAAACCTAAAAACTTCCGGACCAATGTCTAGCAGCTGCAAATAAGGCAAACATCGCATTGGGCTTTATTAAACGAAAAATTTACATTTAAACATGAAAACGTAATAGTGCCACTGTTCAAAAGTATGGGTGAGGCCCCACCTGGAATATGGTGTGAAGTTCTGGTCACCTTATAGTCTGATCAAGGGACATTGTAAGACTCGAGTCAGTACAGCGTTTTAGAGCGGACGAAGATGGATACCCTCATTAAGACAATAAACCATAGGAAGAAAGACTTAAACGATGGAACCTGGTCTCATTAAATAAAGAGGAGGTTGAGGGGTCAGACTTATTGAGTGCTTTAAGATACTAAAAGGTTTTCGGACAAAGGCGATGTTAAATGCACTATTCAACATTTTAAACAATACTACAAAACTCGCGGAAAATGGGAATGAAAATTAAAAACCAAAAAGGCAAACCTAGATGTAAACAAAGAGTGTCTTCAACCTCCAGTGTGAGCGACAGAGGGGAATAAACTACCAGCGAGAGTGGTGGATGGAGAGCGACACAATAAACGCCTTCAAGGGAAGGCTTGACCTTCTATCTGCAGAGGGCTGGGGTGATATGAATGAAAAACAAAAAAAAAAAAAAAATGTATGTATATGTATGTGGTGTGCACTGTACAGTATGTATATATATACTGTATATATAGTATGTATGTGTGTATGTAGTCTGTGTATATGTGTGTGTTTGTGTGTGTATGTAGTGTGTGTATATGTGTGTACCGGTGTATATATGTGTAGGTATGTATGTCTGTGTATATGTATGTATATATGTATGTATATGTATGTATGTGTATATGTATATGTATATATATATGTATATGTGTATGTGTGTATGTGTATATGTGCATATATGCATATATAGTTTGTAAGGCCAGACTGCCTAGTAAGGACCTTGTGGTCTGTGTATCTATGTAGCTCTATGTAGCTCTGTTGCTATGCCTGTATCTCCCTCCATCTGTCTGTATTTCTTTCTGCCAGAGCGTTTGTCTCTGTATTTATATATTTGTCGATTTGTTTGTCTGTTGGCGTGTATGTATGTATGTATGTATGTATGTATGTATGAATGTATGTATGTCTCCAGGCTTGCTTATGGTATTCAATCGATCTATTGCATAGTTATCCGTTGCTTTTACCCTCTCTATCTTTCCTCCATATAGCTAATAGTAACTAAATAGTATAATATGGCTATGTAACTATATATTACTATGTTAACTATATATCCACAGTAATCTATCTATGTAGTATGGTACATATTTGATAACTGTCTATCTAATGAATATATGTGTGTGACAATGTGTAGCAATTCATGTCTATTCATTAATTATTCTTTCTGCCTTCCGTTTATCGGCCTCTATCATACTAGCTTTATAATTATAGCTTGATAATTTTAACTTTATCATGAAACCTTTATCATGATAGCTTCATCATTTTAACTTATCATTAAAAAATCATTAGTATAGCTTTACCATTATAGCTATATCATTTACATTTAGCTTATCTTATAGCTTTATCTTTTAAGTTTATCATTAAATCTTTATCATTATAGCTTTATCATTAAACCTTTATAAGTATAGCTTAATCATTTTACCTGTATCTACGTCAATAAATCACTCTCTATCTGCCTCCATCCTCCACACCTGATCCCTAATCCCAACGTAAGCTAAGAATCCCACTCGATCACAACAATAATCCCCATTCGATAATCCCACCCCCAAAAAAACAGAAAATGATCTGGCCTCGTAGTGACTGGAAAATACGTGGAAATGAAACTTACTGGAGCCATTTTTAAACCGGTCGGGAAGGGAACTTTTCATTCTTGTTTTACTTTGCGGCCTTTTTTGGGGGGGTTCTCTCTCTCTCTCTCTCTCTCTCTCTCTCTCTCTCTCTCTCTCTCTCTCTCTCTCTTCTCTCCATTGTGCTCACTGACTTCAAAGTAGCCATCCAAGCGTCACTAGACAGATTGAATTACTGAAAATAAATAAATCTCCCGGCCACAGACCTATTCATCCCTAAATCCTTAAAATGGTCAAAGGATGACGTTGCCGAACCCCTAACCAAAATTTTTAAACATGTCACTCCAACATGGACAAAAGTACCCCATGATCTGGAAGACAGCGAAATTACACCCATATTTAAAAAGGGAGATAAAAAACAACCAGGGGAATTACAGACCCATTAGCTTAACTTCCGTTATTGTAAAACTATTAGAATCAACTATAAGACACGAACTTGTCCTCTTCATACGGACTAATACTCTTATTCATAATAGTCAACACGGCTGCAGAGCAAAAAAAATCAGTGCCTACAGAACCATTTATCGAATTTTATGACAACCTATTTAAGATAATGATTTTACCAAAGGTCTTGATATTAGTGTACTGGGACTTCCAGAACGCCTTCGACAAGGTCCATCATAATAAATTACTTCAGAAGGTCGAGAAGAATCTAGGAATTACAAGGCAAACACACTTAATTGGATAAGGAATTGGTTAAGCGAAAGAAAAACAAAGAGTAATTATTAATGGAGTGGAATCAGATGGACTCCGGTGAGCGAGGTGGTAGTCCCACAGGGTTCAGTTCTGGGCCCATTATTATTCATAATATATATTAATGATTTAGACAATGGCATTAATAACATAATTTCCAAATGCGCCCGATGACACTTAAATAGGAAATGCAATAATATCAGAAAGCGATTAGAAGTAGCCTGCAATCAGATTTAAACAAGATATCAGGGGGGGGGGGAAGTGGTCAGAAAAATTGGCAGATGCCCTTTAAACGTAAACAAATGCCTGATACTACAGAAAGGCTCCCGAAACAACAAATACGAATACCATATGAATGGAGAAAAGATGAAAGCGCGTATATACATACTTACATACATAACATTTTAAGGACGAGTGTTTCCAACAAAGTGCAGTTTCAGTTCTCGTCCTAATGGCGCGGTCGTTGTGCCAGGCAACCCTGTTAAGGGCGATTCCTGTCAAGTTCGGATTGGAGATCGGGCGTTATGAGGCCGATCCAAGGTCTTCCTCGTCCACCCTTGGTGCAGCTCCCTCCCACAATCACAGACCTGCATTTTGTCACCCAATTTGGTCATCATTCTCTCCACATTCAATACATCACAGTCTACTTGGAACGCATCACCTCGCTAATAATCTTTATACCTAAAACGTCTCCTCAGCTCAACATTTGTTATTCTATCCTGTGCATGGCCCCACACATCCCATCTCACCATGTCTCATCTCATTACGGCTCCATTCTGTTGACATCCTCTACTTTAACGGCCAATGTTATGAGGCATACGTAAGTGAGCACTTCTACCAAATGAGGCATACACCTTTCCCTCAGGGGGAGAGGCATTCGTTTTCATAGGTCAGGATTGGCATCAATTCTCTGAACTTCCCCCAGCCACACCTAATTCTAGCAACAGTGGCAGCCTCGGCCCCACCACCGGCAGAGATGGTATCTCCTAGGTAACAAAACTTGTTCACAGATAAAAGACCTAGGAGTGCTTATCAATGAAAATCTAAAATCTACAAGCCAATGCACCGCAGCATCTAACAAAGCAAATAGAGCGCTAGGTGTTTCATTAAAAGAAATTTTCAGTTGTCATGTAGTAAAGACATAGTTGTAGACCACTATATAAACGGTATTGTGAGGCCACATCTGGAGTATGCTGTGGCCCAGTTTTGGTCTCCCTACTTAAAAAAAGACATAGAGAACACCTAGAATCCGTTCAGCGTAGAGCAACAAAGTTAATCCCTTCCCTTAGAAATAAGCCATACAATGAGGAGGATTAAGAGAACTCGACCTGTTTTCGCTAAGAAACCGGAGAATAGTGGGGACAGCTGATAGAGTGTTTTTAAGATTCACTAAAAGGCTTTAGTAACGTAAATTCTAATAATCTATTTAAGATAGCCAAAGAAGGTTCCACAGAGAGGAAAACAAATTTAAAAACTAACAGGCAGGAAAGCGAAAACACTAGACATAACTAAAAATTTCTACACCCACAGTATTATTAATGAGTGAATAAGCTCCCTAATGAAAGTTTATTGACAGTGACTCGATATACACATTTAAAAAAAGGTTAGACACATCATGCACAGATGAAAGTTGGTAGGCAGTAGAAGCTGATCACTGATAAGAGACACCTGGCGGAAATGGAAAACGTTTTAAAAAAACAAAAAAAAAACAAAAAAAGTGAAGGTGTGACCTGCCTTTTCCTTTCCATTTCTAACTATACTATAAATTCCTTTCAGGCGATTTTCCAAGCCTGCAAGGTTATGTCAATTCTAACTATTTGTCATGTACGGCTAATTGCCGGAGGGAGCGGAGGGGGTTGGGGAGAGACCTTCTCTTTGCTATCCTTTCTTCCACTTTCTCTTAGGGTTGCTCATCGCTATTAGGATATAAGGTCATGGTCACCTCGTAGCGGATCGTAAGATCTGTGTGGCCAGGGTATCTATGCTAAAGGCACTAGTGTGAAACACGATGATCTCTCTCTCTCTCTCTCTCTCTCTCTCTCTCTCTCTCTCTCTCGCTTGGTATTATTTGTTAGCAATTGTTTTTCTTTTGATTTGTTTAATTTTGTATTTTTTTTTTTTTTTTTTTGACACTTGCTATGTCGGTTACAACTGCAACATATTGCATAATGTTTATAATTATCAGTACTATTTGTCGTGCTATTTTGTATGTGTTGCTTGAAATTATTTTTGAGTATGTACGGACGCGCTAATAAGTCATGTCCCAGTTGTCATTACGTTTGCCTTGTTCTGTGCTGTATTAATGTCTGTCAGATGTTGAATAGGGTGGGTAAGTGTAGGAA
Organism: Paralithodes platypus; assembly: GCA_032716605.1. Lineage (NCBI taxonomy): Eukaryota > Metazoa > Arthropoda > Malacostraca > Decapoda > Lithodidae > Paralithodes > Paralithodes platypus. The sequence continues at coordinate 11,993,464 of CM064528.1, read as the reverse complement.
CATGTGTGTATATTTCACTCGATATGAAGAAATGAAGCTTGGATATTGCTGATACCAATTACTGATAAAAACATACTTGTGCCGAGACATCACTTAATAGCGCGATTGTACAGTAGGTATTAAAGTAATGTTCCGTTGTACGTTTAGACTTATAACGATAATTTGTTTCCCTCGAATAAGAATGTCTCTTATTTTATTACAGTTATATATATATATATATATATATATATATATATATATATATATATATATGTGTGTATTATACTGTATAATGTAATATGTAAATATAAGTTATTTTCGCCTTGATTAACTTCCTAATTTGTTTTCTTCTGTTCTCTTTCCTATAATTCCTATAATTCTCATTAATATTTCTATCGTTAAATTTGTCAGTACCGGTGCCGTCTTTTAAACTTTATTCTGGCTACTATTTCACAGTTTTATTCAGTTTATAGAGGGCCTCTAGCAATTAACAAGCTTCGAACAACTATCTAACTTAACCCTTTTTATTACCCAAGATCCTTATTTAGCTGCACAAATTCGTCTAAATATAGCTAGAATGAGATTTAAAAGGTGTCGCCGGTAAAAAAAAGGGCTAACCCTTTCTTTTTCTTCATTCCCCTCCCTACTTGCTTCTAATTTGCTTTTATCTTATATCCCTATTGTTTTATTGTGGTATTCGGGTCCATTATGTATTTTGTATATCTCTTCTTTCCCCCCCTCTCTCTCTCTCTCTCTCTCTCTCTCTCTCTCTCTCTCTCTCTCTCTCTCTCTCTCTCTCTCTCTCCCATCTCGTCACCCCTCTCCCCACTCCTCCCCCACCATCAGAGGGCTCAGACGCCTTAAGACAGTTCGCAGGGCTATATGGAAATATAATATCTTCTTGATGGTAGTCCTTAATGCACTGGGATCCCTTTTAATATTATCTGAGCGGCGATAACCTTCCGATAAATTCCCCAGAGTGAAATTGTCGCGCTGATGATACCGTCCCCAGAAAATAAATACCCCCCTGAATGGCCCAATTTTGAGTGCGAAGTGGAGGGGTTATTGCTGAAGGAAAGAAAGCAGGAGGAAAGTGGAAGGGAAAAATGATAGGAAAAGAGGACAGAAAATTAGCCTTTATCTGATCTAAGTAAACCTTTCATAATCTAATGAAAAGAGTAGACATTAAATTAGCCTCCATCTAATCTAAGTAAACCTAACCTAATCTAATGAAAAGAATAAAAATATAATTAGCCTACATCTAATCTAACTAAACCTAACCTAATCTAAGGAAAATAATAGATAGATATTTATCCTTATCTAATATGACTTAACCTAGCTTAATTTAAAATAGTCTAGCCTAACTTAACCTAAGCAAAACTAGACATTTCTACTTAATTACAAATATAATCTAGCCTAACCCAATTTATTAAAACTTGAACAAATATATACTCACCAAAATGGGGCACTTTTTAGGAAGACTAACAAAACAAAAAGAAAGCCAGGGAAAAGCAAATGAAAAGTGATAGGAAAAATAGCAGGAAAGGGTGTAACTAAAATCTGTTTCTTTTCAACTGACGGTAAATTGCAATGTTCCCATCAAGATTTCTCAGTTATGTTGAAGATCTTGAAGTGAACAATGGTGCTACTTATATCAACTTGGGCTTAATATGATGCAGAGCCATATAGTAGTTTCATTTGTTTCCATTAAGTATCGATACATTAGCTGCTAAGGGATTCAATATATCGTCAGCTGAAAAGAAACAGTATATAGTGGCTCTACAGTGTTTATCTAGCAATACTTAAGGGGGTGACCTGCTTTTTGTTATTTCTGTCCTTTTCTCTCTTTCTCTGGCTTATATCCATTCGGCCCCATTCAGCCAACTATTTTAAGACGTTTATCCCCATCTAGGTGTCGATTTCTTCCTGGCGAGCGATAGCGAGCCAGCATTATATGAAGAAATCCGGCTTCGCCGGAGAAATTTTTCTATCGAAAAATGTACAAATTTAGCCTGCTGTCAAACAAAAATAAAAAATATGCTGGTTCGCTACCGCTCACCAGTAAAAAATTGACACCTGGATGGGGATAAACGTCTTAAAACAGTAGGCTGAATGGGGCCAAATGGGTACAAGCCAGAGAAAGATAGAAAAGGACAGAACAAAAACAGGTCACCCCCCCCCTTAATATTCTAATTTAGGTTAGCCTAACCTAGCTTAAGGTTAACCTAATCTAACTATCCTAATATAATTTATACTGCACTTGATTTGTTTTAACTTGGAAGTGTTAGCGTCTTATCAGCTGATTTACCGATAATTAATGGAAAAAGGAGAAACCAATATATCTCTGGATCATATTATTACCAAGTTTTCAGAATTAGCAATACATTTTGCTATAAAAGCTCTATAATAGATGAGTAATTAGGATGAGGATGCGTAATTTTTCACCTATCATAATTATCCAGAGCTCACCTTACCGAATTACCGTGATAGAAGATAATCTAACCTGAATACAAACACCACCAGGAGGAGCACTTTATGGACAACCTGAGTAAGTTCTATAAAGTGTTCATCCTCATACGATTCTTGCAACTTTTCTGAGTGTTTGTGTTATAATCTAACCTAGCCACAAATGCATCACTACCAATATTTCCCAATATTGAGAATGAAATAAGGGTCATAGCAAGCCACTAACTTCAGATGAGGGCCCCAAGTTCATATCGATAAAGAAATACTCGCGAAAATGCTTATGGCGAGACTGGGAACGAAATGGAAGCCTAATGGGTGCCAATTCTTTTTATCTCCGCGAAAAAAGATGGGTTAATGGTGAATCGTTTGGCTTAAAAATCTAATGTCGGAATACGAAAAAGTTAACGAATTTCTGACGTTGGAGTGGATGAAATTAGAATGGATATTGAAGTGAAAAGAATGTCTATATGGGATATATATGCCTACCGTAAGAAAGAAAGAATTACACTTTTTCAATGATCGAAGAATAATGATAAAATACAATAATACAAAGATCGAAAACTATAATAATATAATTGATAGTCATTTGTGTGGTATGCATGCAGGTAAAGGGATTATTGGAATAGCTGAATTAAATATACGGATGGAATACATGTGAAAGAAGGCAAATGAAAAGGAAATACTGAATAAATGTATAATATTTCCATGACAAAAACGGCAAAACAAATTATCAAAATCTTAATGTAAAGAAAGAAATGGAAAGAGAGAGACGGGGAACGAGGTTAGATCAGGCGGAGGGATAGACATAATTATATCATATATTTGAAAAGTACTTCGAGTGGAATTTGATGCTCTTTTGACGACCTCAGTGTGCGTGTGTGTGTGTGTGTGTGTGTGAGAGAGAGAGAGAGAGAGAGTGTGTGAGTGTGTGTATGAGAGTGAGAGTTACAGAGGAAGAGAGAGAGAGTGTGTGTGTGTGTGTGCATTCCTGTGAGTATGTGTTTTTGTACTTGTGTGTAAGTGTATGTGTGCTTCCGTATTTTGTATGTGTGTGATCATCTGTCTTCGTCCCTCTGTTTGTGTGTGTGTGTATTCGTATGAGTATATGTGTGTTTGTACTTTTGTGTAAGTGTGTGTGTTTGTAATCGTATGAGGGCATGTGTTTTTGTACTTTTTTGTGAGTGAGTGTTTGTATTCGTATGAGGGCATGTGTTTTTGTACTTTTCTGTGAGTGTGTGTTTGTAGTCGTATGGGTATATGTATTTTTTTACTTTTGTGTAAGTGTGTATGTTTAAATTCGTGTGAGGGCATCTGCTTATGTACTTTTGTGTGTGAGGTTATGTGTGCTTCCATGTGTACATGTGTATATAATTATGTGCATCTCTCACCCGGCTCATTTGACTGCTGTGGTATGCAATGATGGGCCAGTATTCTGAAATTACTATTTGATGGCTCTCAACTCTCCGGGCTAAACGAGAAAAAGATATCAGGGAAGAAGAGATGCCCAGAGTGTTGCATGCTTATATTAAACGTGCATATATAATATTTAACATAGGCAAATAACGATAGGAATAATACACATACAGTAGGTGTTTGTCGTATCAGATAATAGCATTATTCATTTGACAAGTATTGCAGATGTGTTCACCAATGCATTATATACAAGAGATCACCTAGTTTTCTTATAATGGCATTACGTATTCATTATTTTGAATATACAATATATATATTTTTATATATACAGTATATATATATATATATATATATATATATATATATATATATATAATGAGTATATATCACAAATACACGTGAGCCACTAAATTTGTCTAATCTCTCAGTGGGGTTCGAACCGCCGACCGTCAGGACGATAGCCGACTGCCGTGGTGTAGTTGATTAAAGCGTCGGCTATCGTCCTGACGGTCGGCGGTTCGAACCCCACTGAGAGCTTGGAAATATATATATATATATATATATATATATATATATATGTGTGTGTGTGTGTGTCTGTGTGTGTGAAATGTGTTGAAGCCAATATAATTATATGTATTAACCATCGAAGTAGCTTACTACTAAATTATATAAAGCAATGTCATAATAACAAAATATAATATATAGTTCATTCTTCTAACTTCTATTTCTTTACATTTCCTGGCTTCATTATATAATATTTCAATACAAATATATTTTAATTTTTTCATTGCTCACTACTTTTCAATATTTATTAACTTTTTCAGTTTCTGTTTGTAGTTCCACTCTCTCTCTCTCTCTCTCTCTCTCTCTCTCTCTCTCTCTCTCTCTCTCTCTCTCTCTCTCTCTCTCTCTCTCTCTCTCTCTCTCTCTCAGCTCCCCTCAAATCCGTCCCTACTTACTTCCTAATATATATCTTATGTTTCCCCATTATTTTCTCTTTTAGATTTTCTTTTCATATTTACAAATTCTTCCAGGTCTTCTTATTTCATTTTTAACACTTAGCTATTTTTATCTTCTTTCATTTCTGTTTGTGTTTCTTATTTTTGTTTAATGCAGGCTTTCTATTTGTAAGCTTATTTTGTTTTAGCCTCTATCTTCCCATTTATGTTGTTCTATTATTTTTCCTTTGGGCGGGGACTTTATTTCCTTCTATAATCTTCTCTGTGCTATTTATGTTTAAGTCTCCTATTAATATTATTTGTTTTTCATTCTTTGTTTAATTTGTTTATCTCTTCCCAGTATCCCTAATCCATAGTGTTGTGTATTATATTCCTCTCTACCTATGTTATCCCCTCCTTCCTCTCTTCCATATTATCTTCTTCAACCTATCCTTTCTCTAATGTATTCCATTACCTCTTGTCTTCTCGGTTCTATTATCTTCTTCCCTTTCTGCCACCTACTGTTTCTTCATTTGTATCAATCCACTCTTCTCTCGCTTCTCTCTTCCACTCCCATTTGTTTTCTCACATTTATTCATTTTTCGCATTATTCCACTCTCTCTCTCTCTCTCTCTCTCTCTCTCTCTCTCTCTCTCTCTCTCTCTCTCTCTTTCTTACTGATTCCCCACCTATTTATTCTATTTAATTTCTTCGGTTCCCCTTCCTGGTCACATTCGTTTCTTTCCTGTCTTACCCTTCCTATTTATTCTATTTTCCTTCTGAGTCCTTCTGCTCCTCTTTTCTCTTTTCAACTGTTCCCTTCTATTCATTCCTCTGTTTTCTTGCCTCCTCCTTTCGCTTGTATTTTCTTCTTTCATCTGCTTCCCCTCTCTCACCCATTATCTATCACTCACACATTATCTACCATTTTCTCCCATCTCCCTCTTCCATCTCCCTTCTCATCCTCTCTTAGTCCACCTATTTATTCCACTGTATTCTTGCCTCCTCCTTCCGCCTTCATTCTCTTCCTCCACCTGTTCTCCCCCTCTTTATCCTACTTTTCTCCCATCTCCCCTCTTCCGCCTCCCTTCCCTCCCTCCCTCTTTTCTCCCCTCTCTTCTCCCTCGGCTGCTCTTCCTTCCCCCTTAAAGTTCCCCTCTGTCTCCCCTTGCGATTTATGATCCCTCTGCAACCATTGTCTCGGCAACATTGCACAATTCAGACATCAGCGGCCCCACTTAGGGCTTCATTAACAGTTGATTCATGTCGGGCGGCGGAGCCCTTCGTCAATACCCGTTAAGTTTCGCTCGTAGTCCCCGCGATCGATCCCATATTCATCCGATGGGTTCTGAATTTGTCCCATGTGTTCTGAGACGCTCCATGTGTCGCTTCAGATGAGCCTTGCATGATACAGACGTTTGGGAGCAAGAGGAGGCTAAGTTCGACTCCCTCCGAAGGCCGGGTCTCGCGAAACCCGAAACGGGGACTCCGAACCCAAAGCCCCGGGTGTCGCCTAGGCCATTCCGAGCCCCCCCAGGGATCTATACGTAAGGATAGATCACCTCTTTCGTTATAGGGAACCCGCCATTATTACGTATGTAAATTATCCGAAGGGAGGCAAAGACAAGAGCCCCAGCCAAGGTCTGTGATTGTAGCATCGATGACAGAGACAGAAGCGTCTCCCTGGTCCAGACTATTGTTGTCGCATCTGATAAGACGCCCTCTTGTATCCTTGTCAAGTTTGGCCTTTCAATCAGATGCCTTGTTTTGTTTTTACTCTATTTAGCCTCTTTGACTATAAGGTAAGTAAAGTAGATTTGTGTTATTAAGAATACGAGTAGCGAAGTAATATTGCGATAGCAGTCCTCTTTAACCCTTGTCAAGTTAGTATTTTAATCAAAATACGAGTTTTTTGGTTTACTATGTAGAACAATTTGACTACGAGAGTCCTCTTGTAAACTAGAACACAACTAAAGATCATATCTGGAGTGAATGTTCAGTTGCATTCTTGGCAATTAGACTTCAATGAGATGACGTGTTTTGTTTACTCTATTTGACCCTTTGGAGGCCTTTCTTGAGCTTAATGAAATCGTCGTGTTTGAAAGAAAAAAACATACATGAACAATATTAGGGTAGGACTTCTTTATGTAACCTTGTCAAGTAAGGCCTTTAATCAATTGATGTCTTTCTCTTGCAATATCTAACCTATGAGAGACCTTACCTTAGCTTTATATAATAGTTTGTTTGTTAGAATATAAATTAAAATGTTGTATTCTACAGGAAGATTTATTTGAATAGTTTTAAATCCTGTGAGCCGTGTGGGCGTATGTGTGCGGTTTATTTTTGTTTATTTATTTTTGTTTTATCTTAATAATAATACCTCGATACTGGCCAGAATTCACCGTACTGAAGGGGTTACCGTTGTACTATAGTATATTCGCTGTACGTAGGCGGGAAATCATGACCTCTATCCTCTGTAACTCAAAAAGGGCTGGAGCAAATTGGCTGTATATTTCCACATCTATTCCCTGACGGACTCTTCTCGAATGGTAGAAATATTAGCTTGATTACCCTAGTCGTTTTTTGAGTTACAGAGGATAGAGGTCATGATTTTTCGAACACTTCCAGCGAATAGACTATAGCTACCACCCAACAATAATAGTCTGGCCCTATTAAAGTCTGTTATAAGTACAGATAATGAACTGAATTGAGTAAAAGCTTCTGGTGGTTGCTAGAACAAATAAAATAAAGTCGTCTATTAGTTGATGACAAGATAAATCCTCAACACATGGAAGACATATATGCTGGCGAAATATGTCTGCATTTATAAGGGTCACATGGATTTGTTATATATACATGGTGAATATATAAGATTTCGCACTTGCTTTAATATTCTCAGAAGTGGGACAAATAATTCATCTGTTATATATACAATAGGCCAACGCAGATAGGAAGCCGTCATAAGCATGCATAATGCATACAATATGCTGTATATACAGTATGTATATTATAAGATTATATATATAGATATATATAGAAATATCTATATGTATATACAGTATATATACTGGTAGATACATAGAGACTATATAATAGATATCTTATATATCTATATATATATATAATATAATATTATGCTGATTATATGATATATATATATATATATATATATATATATATATATAAGGCTTAGGCAGCATATGATTTTTTTTTTGGTAGAGGCAGAAAGAGAGAGAGAGAGGTCATAAAATTAACAGTGGTAGATAGCGGAAGAAAAAAATAGGATTATCGTTGGGTGGCGATGGGGAGATCAAATCCCCTATTTCTGTACTCATAAAGATGGGAAGGGCTTCACTACATGCTGTATATTTCCTTCACCCGTTAAATAACAAGATAGATAAATATATAAATGTATATAAACATATCAGGGAAGGGAAGCATTAGTCCTCTTTATTGCTTAAGGGGGAATGGTTCACTGTTTGGTCTAGTTTGTTCATGTACTGTGTTATTATTGTTCTAGTTTCCTCCTTAGACCTCCATCAAACTTAAAAAAATACATCCATTAGATCCCCTTTCTAGATTAATTTGTACATTTTTCGGTAGACAAATTTCCCGGCCAATAGCCGATTCTTCCAAATTTATAGGCTCACTATCGTTCGCCAGGAAAATAATTGACACCTAAATAGCACGAAAGGTCTTAATATTGACAAGGAAATGGGGCAGAAAGACATCAAATCAACACACTAATGGGGCAAACATGAGGGAGAAGGGGATATATAAAAATGACTCATCTCCCCTTAAGGCTATAGTCTATCGATAATCTATTACTCACCCATTAAATATCAGTTACCCATTATCTATCACTCACCCATTATCTATCAGTCACCCATTATCTATCACTCACCCATTATCTATCAGTCACCCATTATCTATCACTCACCCATTATCTATCAGTCACCCATTATCTATCACTCGCCCATTATCTATCAGTCACCCATTATCTATTACTCACCCATTATCTATCGTCACCCATTATCTATTACTCACTCATTATCCATCACTCACCCATTATCTATCAGTCACCCATTATCTATTACTCACCCATTAGCTATCGTCACCCATTATCTATCACTCACCCATTATCCATCACTCACCCAATATCTATCACTCACCCAATATCTATCACTCACCCATTATCTATCACTCACCCATTATCTATCACCCATTAGCTATCACTCACCTATTATCTATCACTCACCCATTATCTATCACTCACCCATTATCTATCACTCACCCATTATCTATCACCCATTATCTATCACTCACCCATTATCTATCACTCACCCATTATCTATCACTCACCCATTATATATCACCCATTAGCTATCACCCATTATCTATCACTCACCCATTATCTATCACTCACTATTACTAATTATCACTCACCCATTATCTATCACTCACCCATTATCTATCATCACCCATGCTATCGTCACCCATTATCTATCACTCAACCATTATCTATTACTCACCATTAGCTATCACCACCCATATCTATCACTCACCATATCCACACTCACCCATATCTATCACCCATTATCTATCACTCACCCATTATCTATCACTATCACTCACCCATTATCTATCACTCACCCATTATCTATCACTCACCCATTATATATCACTCACCCATTATCTATCACTCACCCATTATATATCACCCATTAGCTATCACTCACCCATTATCTATCACTCACCCATTATCTATCACTCACCCATTATCACTCACCCATTATCTATCACTCACCCATTATCTATCACTCACCCATTATCTATCACTCACCCATTATCTATCACTCACCCATTATCTATCACCCACCCATTATCTATCACTCACCCATTATCTATCACCCACCCATTATCTATCACTCACCCATTATCTATCACTCACCCATTATCTATCGCCCATTATGTATCTCTCCCCATTAAATGACGCCCCTCTCATCTTCAACGCTCTCAGTCGGAGGTCGTATCTCTCTCTCTCTCTCTCTCTCTCTCTCTCTCTCTCTCTCTCTCTCTCTCTCTCTCACACACACATACACACACAAATACACACACACACACACACACACACACAACCACACATACATACTAATCAGCTGTACCTCCAATATGCGCATACTGTCTACCTTACGAAGTGTGTTCTCCCATTAGTAACTCACTGACACACACACACACACGCACACACACACACACACACACACACACACACACACACACACACACACACACACACGGGGTAATCAACCAATGGGGAGATGAATGTTGTCGATCATCTCCGGGATCACATCACCCCAGTCTCACTGATCCCTTGCTGAGAGGGGCCAGGGAGAGAGAGAGAGAGAGAGAAAGAGAGAGAGAAAGGGGGTATTAAATTGATGGTGTGCATAGGGACAACGTCGAAGTGCCGGAAGAGACGAAAGATTATGTTGATGTGTGTAAAGCGAGAAAAGAAGGACATGTCACATCAGAGAGAGAGAGAGAGAGAGAGATTGTTCATACTTACACTGACCCCACAGGCCTTACGATCCAAGCGAGGTGGTCAGGATTTCATTTACTAGAGTTTTCAGAACCCCATAGTGCAATAGAAGGGGAGAGAGAGAGAGAGAGAGAGTGTGTGTGTGTGTGAGAGAGAGAGAGAGAGGGAGAGAAGATTAAATAGCTGCAATGGAGTAGAAGAAAAAAAATCTATATGGAACTGTGAAAAAAAGAGAAATGGGCTATAGGAAGGGGAGTAAGAAGAGAGAGAGAGAGAGAGAGAGAGAGAGAGAGAGAGAGAGAGAGAGAATGAGAAGTAAAATAGTAAGTACATTAAGTTAACCCATTCAATATAATGAGGACGCTTTCTTTCCTTTTATTCTGGCCAGTAGTAGGCGATTTTATTCAGTTTAGGAAGGGGTTGTGGGAGACCAAGGGTTAAAGGAGATATATTTTACCTATTTAATTCCTAGCGGACCTACCAAAGTGGTTAACCTGTATAATTAACATGATCAACATTAGACAAAGCCGGTGAAAGAACAGCAATGAAATGTAGGAGAATATTAAGGGGAGGTTTTTAGTTTGTTCGCTAGACTTCCATCAAGCTTAACATTACAGCCCCTAGACCCCCTTTCAAGATAAATTTGTACATTTTTCGGTAGAAAAATTTCCCGGCCAAAGGCCGGTTCCTCTTAAATTACAGGCTCGCTATCGCTCGCCAGGAAAAAATCGACACCTAAATGGCACGAACAGTCTTAAAATTGACAGAAATGGGGCGTAAGTTCTTAAAATCGCTAAACTAATGGGGCGAACGTTTTAAAATATAAAAAGCAATGGGACTAACCATGAGGGAGAAAGGGGTCAAGAAAAAAATCCCTCTAGTGGATATCTCCCCTTAAAACAACTACATACAGTCTTTATGAAATATATCTATCTTAACCCATTCTGTACCGGTGACGTCCTTTTCAAAAATTTCCGGCTATTATATGACGATTTCATTCATCTTAGCAAGGACATCTACCCATGAAAAAGCTACAGACTATCTTAATGAATCCTTTAAGGGGAGATCTCCACTTGAGGGATTTTTTCTTGACCCCTTTCACCCTCATGTTTAGCCCCATTGCTTTTGATATTATAAAACGTTCGCCCCATTAGTTTAGCGATTTTAAGAACTTTTACTCCATATTACCATATTAAGACCTTTCGTGCTATTTAGGTGTCGATTTTATCCTGGCGAGCGATAGCGAGCCTGTAATTTAAGAGGAACCGGCCTTTGGCCGGGAAATTTTTCTACCGAAAAATGTACAAATTTATCTTGAAAGGGGCTCAAGGGGGTGTAATTTCAAGCTTGATGGAAGTTTAGGAAACGCACTAAAAACCTCCCCCTAAGCTACCATACATCTATCCTAAGCTTCATAAAATCGTATACATGTAGCTCAGACAGTTTAAAAAAGATGTCATATGTACAGATTGGGTTAGGGAATTTGGAATAATTTAGAATAATTTAGGAGCGATGGGAATAATGTGGATAAAATTGATAGATTTGCTAATAAGAGTACAAATGACTATGACCAATTTATATAATGAATGCAAAATAATATCAGTGTAAAATATTGTTAAACTGGTATTACCATATTATACAGGCTCTCCCGTTCTGATGGATGCTAGACATCTCAACACCATGCCATCGCACCACACAAACAAGACGAGTCACCTCAACACCATGCCATCTCATGACCAGACCTATTCTTCACCAGTCGGTTTCATCACCATACCAGCTCAATACCAGGCCAATTCAATACCAAGGCATCTCAATACCACACGTTGCCACATCTACTGTCCTGTACAGCGATCACGGGTACCCCCCCCCCTCTCTCTCTCTCTCTCTCTCTCTCTCTCTCTCTCTCTCTCTCTCTCTCTCTCTCTCTCTCTCTCTCTCTCTCTCTCTCTCATCTATGCAGTAAAGACAGGGATAAAAATTGCTCTCTACCCACTACACTGTCTACAGGGAAGAGTTTTCGTTTATTTTGACACACATATAGGACTACACGCATTATATATACACTAAATGATATATATATATATATATATATATATATATATATATATATATATATATATATATATATATATATATATATATTGCAGTATCGGTAATGTGTGTTTTATAATATTTCAAATATATTTAGACTGCTTTGTACTACTTACTAAGGGTCATGTTAGCTAAGGTTCATTGAGATGGTTTGTAGCACTATAACTGATAGACGTCCTTCATAATTTGAATAAGATCGCATAATAGTTAGTAAAATAAAATAATGCGACCGAACTATTTCATTAGGTACCGTATATTAAATAATTTAAGATATGGTAGGGGTTTACGGCCTATTCGCCCTCAAGTCTGTTCGCCCACACTTTGAAGTGTGTTAGCCTCCCACACTCTAAGCTGGTTTCTAAAGGATGCAAATTTTGTGTATTATGTTGACGACAAAATGTTGTCCATTCATAATAAAATAATGCTATGAATAATTTCTGTTAGGCCTATCTCATTTCCGGACTTAACTTATTTTACATATCTTCAGATTAATTGGTTAACTTTTCATCATATTCATATTACTAACTCTGTGTAATGTTGAGGCTAAGCATTTTGGTTTAATCCACATTGTCTGACCCATTCAGTATATATAAGACTTCCATATGAGAGAGAGAGAGAGAGAGAGAGAGAGAGAGAGAGAGAGAGAGAGAGAGAGAGAGAGAGAGAGAGAGAGAGTATATATATACAGTATAGCTCGTATTCAAGGAGCAAATCATAGAAAATATATAATAATACTAGTGAAGCATTGTACAAGTATAAGGATTGTCCTGTGTTTTAGTGTGTGAGGAGACTAATGATGTGACCGATTAGAAGGATTAGAGTAGGAGGAGAAGGTACAATAATTATATAGGATTAACTCGGTCACCTTTCCCCGGCCACTTTTCTGGGCAACTATATTCTGGAATATCTAATGTTAATTTTGGAAGCATCTAAATATATGTTAGTATTAGAATGTAAATCATGGTCATTATATCATTCAAACTCAGTATAGTTGTCAATTATATACATAATAGCGCCTCATAGTGCGGCCACAAACATAACTGTCGATCGAAAATTTCCGGAAATAGCCTGTACCTGTGCACTGATTCCTGTATACATTTTATGTCAAATACTCTAACCTCAAAAGTCCTACATAATTATTATCAACGGTTGGGAGGAGGGGCGTCGACTGACTGGGGACAGAGGTGCATGGGGGCGGTTCGTTCGTGGCCACCCCTTCGGGGATCGCGGCGTCAGGCAATAGATAGATAGATAGATAGATAGATAGATAGATAGATAGAATTTATTGGAATTCTAACAAGAAGAAACCTGTTTATGCAATTTTTTTTTTTTTTTGGATTTGAATGCTAAATAATCTTCCCATTTATGCATTTTAGTTATCAAGTTCCTTTTCGTTCTGTGTTGACCAGTTGACAAGCAAAGACTGAAATATTTCACGCTTCTATCAGTATTACAACCTTCAGTGTTCTTCTCGGTTTTTCTTCTACTCAACAAACTATATCTCTTTATTAATCTTTCCTTTATCATATGACTTAGACTGCTATATATTCCTTGTGTCCAGGCATTTTGACCGAAACGTCCCTTGAATTTGGCTCCCTGCCACTCTTTTGGCTTTGGGTGAGACATTCGTTACACTCAGCCTGCCGTTTGTCTCCTTCATACTCACATAAGAAAATTCATACACACATAAGAAAACAAAATACTTATTGAAACATTTTGCTGTCTTCTAAAGCTTTTTGATATGTAGTATGAACACAAACAATAATGATAGGTTGTCCTGTCGTATATTTCATATGAATTGTTGTATATTATTAATTTCGTGTTTCTAATATAAGAACATAAGAAAATAAGAAAATGGGAGTCTGTAAAAAGCCGATCGGCCCACACAAGGCAGATCCCTGTCACGCCCAACCCCAATTACAAGGCCCAATTGACTCAATAATACCTTGAGTACTGACCCCACCAAAACGGTCAGAGATTAACACAAGATTACTGGGGTCTGCTAAGCGCCGATTGGCCCACACCCGGCAGATCCCCCTCATACCCAACCCATCTCGTCCATATATATATATATATACTGTATATACACATCGGTATATATAACCGCGCTAGTGTACATGATACAGTATAATCCTATATTCAAATCAAGCAAAATTATACATTTTCACAGAAAACGAGAGCTGCCCTTGGTCTTGGCGGGAAACGCGTGACATCCGGGAACCCACCGGGAGTGGCATATCATAATCACCTTCCATATTTAACTCTAGGTGGTCCTTATAATTATTTTCACTTCCCATAAACAACATTATGATATTGAGTTAACGTTTGTATTGTTTAGTTGATTTTTAAGCCGGATATGTATTTTATTGTGTATAAGTGTCCAGGTGGAGGACTATAGACTCTCGTTTGATTCCCAGAGACGGTGACGCTCGGTAAAGACGCTTTGCCCTTCCCGTAGTTATTTTTGTTATTTGTGCGCGATATTCGAGTGCCAGAAGTGCGGAAAGAGACTGGAGGTGGTTTTTGACGAATAGCGGACGGGCTGAGAGGAGAATAGGAAGGAAATAGGCTGAAATAAGGTGAGAAATATGGGTGATATAAGTAACCCCTTCAGGATACTATGACGTGTTCCTTCATTATGTTCTGGCTATTATTAGACGATGTGATGCAGTTTAGAAAGGATCTCTAGGACTCAAATGGCTAATAACTATCGTAATTTACACCTTGAACGTTTTTTTCGTCAATCTTTACGGACAATTGTTGTTGAGCAGTTTCGAAATTTAAGTTTTATCAGAATTACCTACCGAGCATAATCTACCTTCAGTCTAGTTCCGATTTTAATGTGAAAGAGCCTACAAAAAGATCTAGAAAAAGTGCCCTATTATTTATCAATCACAAGTATAAAGGCGTGCATAGGAAGGCAAGCAACAACATATATATTCATCCTTACGAGGCTGTTCGTAGCTAATCTTCAGTACCTATAGTCCGTTCATTAAAAGTAGGCCATAAATCGTGACTTCTAGCCTCATATGGGGCTAGAGAAAATGGGCTGTACATTTCCACAGCTATTCCCTGGCTGACCCTTCCCAAATGGTAGAAATATTAGCTCGATTACTGTAGTCGTGTTTAAGTTATAGAAGTTTGTGGTATAGATTTTTGGCCTAATTATAATTAACAGACTATAGATTATGTTGGTGTTTGCGTCTTTTGGTGATACGGTTCGATTCCTTATTTATATTATGTATTAATGAACAGCATCGTACCTCAACCAATATAATTATATCATGATTCGAAATAGGTTTAACTATATAGCTATTTGTTTCTCTGTGTGGCATTCTCTGCATTATTTGATCTAGAAACAATGGTATTTGACTGTATATTGTATTTATTTTGCGTCTATCTTTATTGTATTAATGTATTTTTATGATTAACGTTATGAAATTGTGTGATTATGAAACTCAATGCTAATGTGCAATCGGCCTAATAAGTGATGTATCGGCACCAAGTATATTTTGATCCATAATTGGTTTCAGCAATATCAAAACTTGATTTATTAATTTCGAGTGGGCTATGCAAACCTATTCCTACACTTACCCACCCTATACTCAACATCTGACAGACATTATTACAGCACAGAGCGAGCCAAACGTAAGGACATCTGAAACATTATTTATTAGCGTTACCGTAAATTATATAAAACTTTATTCAGATTGATTAAGCCAAGCGATAGATTTCCACAGAAAACGGAGTCTTGGCGGGAAAGTCGTGACATCCGGGAACCCCGGAGAGGTATATAGATCAAATCACATTCCATATTTAACTCTACGTGATCGTTATAATTATTTTCACTACTCATAAACAACGTACTGATATTTACTTAATGGTTTTATTGTTTAGTTCATTTTTAAGCCGCGTATTTATATTATCATGTGTAAGTGTCCAGGTGGAGGACTGTAGACTCTCGCTTGATTCCCAGAGACGGTGACGCTCGGTAAAGACGCTTCGCTCTTCCCGTAGTTATTTTAGCTTTGTGTGTGCGATATTCGGGTGCCGGAAGTGCGGAAAGAGACTAGAGGCGGTGTTTGACGAACAGCGGACTGGCTGAAAGGAGAATGGGAAGGAAATAAGGTGAAATAAGGTGAGAAATAGGGGTGATAAAAGTAACCCCTTCAGGATACTATGACGCGTTCCTTCATTATGTTCTGGCTATTATTAGACGATTTTATGCAGTTTAGTAAGGACGTCTAGGAAGGAAATACATAATAACTATCTTTAATAACCCATTGAGAGGATTATGACCAGTTTTGACAGTTTATTCTGGCTACTAATAGACGACTTTATTTTAATGGTGTGTGGTGTGGGTATGGTGCCTGGTGGTGGTTGTGGTAGTTATTGTGGTGGTGGTGGTGGAGGAGGTGGTGGTGGTGGTGGTGGTGGTGGTGGTGGTGGTGGTTGTGGCACTTATTGTGGTGGTGGTGGTGGTGGTGGTTGTGGTAGTTATTGTGGTGGTTGTGGTAGTTATTGTGATGGTGGTGGAGGTGGTAGTTATTGTGGTGGTGGTGGTTGTGGTACTTCTTGTGGTGGCTGTGGTAGTTATTGTGGTGGTTGTGGTAGTTATTGTGGTGGTGGTGGTGGTGGTGGTGGTGGTAGTTATTGTGGTGGTGGTGGTTGTGGTAGTTATTGTGGTGGTGGTGGTGGTTGTGGTAGTTATTGTGGTGGTGGTGGTGGTGTGGTAGTTATTGTGGTGGTGGTTGTGGTAGTTATTGTGGTGGTGGTGGTTGTGGTAGTTATTGTGGTGGTTGTGGTAGTTATTGTGGTGGTGGTGGTGGTGGTGGTAGTAGTTATTGTGGTGGTGGTGGTTGTGGTAGTTATTGTGGTGGTGGTGGTGGGGACCGACCCCACAAAAACGTAACAAGATTACGGGGATCTACAACCGGCAGATCCCCCCTCATACCCAACCCATCTTGTCCATATGCCTATCTAATTTTATCTTAAAGCTCCCTATCGTTCTCGATCCTACCATGTCACTCGGTAGCCTATTCCACCTGTCTACAACTCTGTTACCAAACCAATATTTGCCTATATCTTTTCTGAAACGAAATTTATCTAATTTGAAACCATTAGTTCGAGTTTGTTCGCTATCACTGAGCTTTAGTATATTTTTCATGTCCCCTTTATTAATCCCACTAACCCACTTGAACACCTCTATCATATCCCCTCTAACTCTGCGTCTCTCTAACGAATGTAAGCCTAATTTCTTCAACCTTTCTTCATACGGATGATTTTCAATATTATGGATAATTTTTGCCATTCTACGTTGTACGCTCTCCAATGAATCTATGTCCATTCTGTGATAAGGACACCAACATTGAACAGCATTTACTAGATTGCCTAGTTTCATTACAAGTTACAACTGTAATGTACACATTCTTATACAGTGCATCTAACCCGAACTTCAAACTTATCTGATTATTAAGTGATTTGAAGTTGACTGTAAATAACACAAAAATGGGTTGGAAAGTATACATCTACAATGCATATACCGATATTAGAAACACGAAATTTATGATATACAACAATTCATATGAAATAATTATATGACAGGACAACCTATCACGATTTTTTTCTTTCATACTACAGATCAATAACACTTGAAAGACAGCAAAACGTTTCAATAAGTATTTTGTCTTATGTGTGTATGAAGGAGACAAACGGCAGGGTGCCTGTAACGAGTGTCTCCCCCAAAGCCAAAAGAGTGACAGAGAGCCAAACTCAATGGTCGTTGGGGTCATGATGCCAGGACACACGGAATATAAAGCAGTCTAAGTCATAGTATGAAGGAAAGATTTATTAAGGGAGAGAGTTTGTTGAGCAGAAGAAAGACCGAGAAAATTTGCTAATTCATGGGTTGGATAGCTGGACAGAATAGGAGTGGGACTGTGTTGAAAGGCGGGTGCCTCACACTCGTCGCAGGAGAGGGGATATGCACTGAGAGTGCTCTGAAGAACACGGATTGTTGTAATACTGATAGAAGAGTGAAACATTTCACAAACTTTGCTTGTCAACTGGTCAACACATACATTGGAAGATTACTGAGCATTCAAATCCAAAAAAGAGAATAAGCAATGTTTTTGACAGTATTTCAATAAGAGAATAAGCAATGTTCTTGATAGTATTTCAATAAGATAATAAGCAATGTTCTTGATAGTATTTCAATAAGAGAATAAGCAATGTTCTTGATAGTATTTCAATAAGATAATAAGCAATGTTCTTGATAGTATTTCAATAAGAGAATAAGCAATGTTCTTGATAGTATTTCAATTAGAGAATAAGCAATGTTCTTGATAGTATTTCAATAAGAGAATAAGCAATGTTCTTGATAGTATTTCAATAAATTACGATTGATAATAATTATGTAGGACTTTTGAGGTTAGAGTATTTGACATAAAATGTATACAGGAATCAGTGCACAGGTACAGGCTATTTCCGGAAATTTTCGATCGACAGTTATGTTTGTGGCAGCACTATGAGGCGCTATTATGTATATAATTGACAACTATACTGAGTTTGAATGATATAATGACCATGATCTACATTCTAATAATAACATATATTTACAAGCTTCCAAAATTAACATTAGATATTCCAGAATATAGTTGCCCAGAAAAGTGGACGGGGAAAGGTGACCGAGTTAGTCCTATATAATTATTATACCTTCTCCTCCTACTCTAATCCTTCTAATCGGTCACATCATTAGTCTCCTCACACACTAAAACACAGGACAGTCCTATAGTCAAACTCAACTGAAATGAGCTCCAAGGAGGTCAAGGTCGCCCTATGCGGTGTTGCCACATGTCGACCAAAACAAACCTTTTAGAAAACAGGAAACCAAGGAAAACCACATTTAGAAGGGGAACTTGAAATAAATGTAAAAGACGTTTTTATGTCTGGAAGAGTTATTGGTATTCTTGTATAAAAGTTACAGAAACGAAATAATAGGTAGGCTATATTTGTATATACCTATTTACATTGTACAGCATCTCCCTTGCCTGGCTATGAAGATGAGAGTAACTTTTGCGAGTTTTTCCTTCCATGGTGGTCGCGCTATGAATGAGGGTTAGTGACCGTCTGACCTGGATGATGTTGTTGTCGTAGTTTGAGGTCATTTAAAGCGTTGCCATTACTCGTATCCAGCTCTCTCTCTCTCTCTCTCTCTCTTTTGATGGGATTACATTGCTATATTGCATTTTAGAGATTGTGTATGTATGTGTGTGTTTGTGTGTGTATCTGTAGGGGTGTGTGTGAGTGCATGCGTAGCCAACAGAACCGCATTAACATTACTTGGCTACGTCGCATATCCTACCATTCCTTAAATCTATTTATAGCTGTCCCCAGAAAAATGGCAGCATGTTCTAAATAGCGTGCCATATGTTGTATAAATTCCTTCTATATATCCTTAAAATGATATGTTTCTTAACACCACATAACCTTTAAAAATTGTAATATAATATATATAGTCATAAAAGCTAAAATTAATTTGTTAATAGCCTGAAAAACTAACATTTGTTGTTAAAGCTTTGAATATTTGACATCACCGCACAGGGCGAGGGACTTCACCTTGTAGCTCATTTCATAGGAGGATGACTATAGTTGTACAATGCTTCACTAGTATTATTATATATTTTCTATGATTTGTTCCTTGAATATGAGCTACTCTCTCTCTCTCTCTCTCTCTCATATGGAAGTCTTATATATACTGAATGGGTCAGACAATGTGGATTAAAACAAAATGCTTAGCCTCAACATTACACAGAGTTAGTAATATGAATATGATGAAAAGTTAACCAATTAATCTGAAGATATTTAAATTAAGTTAAGTCCGGAAATGAGATAGCAGAAATTATTCATAGCATTATTTTATTATGAATGGACAACATTTTGTCGTCAACATAATACACAAAATTTGCATCCTTTAGAAGCCAGTTTAGAGTGTGGGAGGCTAACAAATTTCAAAGCGTGGGCGAAAAGACTTGAAGGTGTGGATGAACGAACTTCATTGTTTGGGCTAACAAATTCCTAGTGTGGGCGAACAGACTTGAGGGCGAGAGGGTACCCGTGATCGCTGTACAGGACAGTAGATGTGGCAACGTGTGGTATTGAGATGCCTTGGTATTGAATTGGCTTGGTATTGAGCTGGTATGGTGATGAAACCGACTGGTGAAGAATAGGTCTGGTCATGAGATGGCATGGTGTTGAGGTGACTCGTCTTGTTTGTGTGGTGAGATGGCATGGTGTTGAGATGTCCTGATACCGTTCTGATTGCCAGGAGTATACAACGATAGCTGACAAAAAAAAATTCAAAATAGTAAAAGATTATTTTACGGTTGAAAGTAGAAACGTAAAAGATTATTTTACGGTTGAAAGTAGAAACGTATAATTAAATATGGATGGAAATGGTAGAATATGGTCAAAATGGTAGTGTGGTGGCGTATGGTAGACTATGGTTGAAATGGTAGTGTGGTGGTGTATGGTAGTATGGTGGTATATGGTAGTGTGGTGGCGTATGGTAGTGTGGTGGTATATGGTAGTGTGGTGGCGTATATGGTCGACTATGGTTGAAATGGTAGTGTGGTGGTGTATATGGTAGGGGGGGAATAGACCTCAATATTCAGTGACAGAGAGCCATCAACTTCCCAGAACTCCATTTAAAAATCTTATGGATCATTAAATATGAAATGTTTGAGATGCAAAATATGGGGGAGGGGCCTCTATACACCCGGATTATATGTGTTTTCTCTCACTCTTCGATTATTTTCTTTATCTTTCGTTCTCTATCGTTTATGTTATAGATTTTATATTCCAGTATTTAATTATTATTTATTTACATTTTATTTTATTTCCTCGACAGACCTGTATTAAGTTTTAAACAATACCCCCAAGACCACTCTTTGAGATAAATTTGTTCATTTTTCGATAGAAAAATGCTCAGGCCGAATATCTTAAATTTCAGGCTCGCTATCGCTTGCTAGGAAGAAATCGACACGTACATGGCCCGAAAGCTCCTAATATTGACGAAGAAATGGGGCAAAAGGTTTTATAATCGCCAAGCTAATGGGCCGAACATCTTAAAATCTGAAAACTAATGTGGCAAACACGAGGGAAAAGGGGGGAGAGGGGGGGAATACACATGTAGACTCTTAAGTTATGTATTCTCTATAATGGTTCAGGCTACTTGGAACCCATCTTCAGATACGTTCTACTCCTAGTGTTAAATTGGATCAGTTATATATTCTGCGTATTGTAACTTCATGATAAAAAGTTCAGATGCCAAATAGAACCCAATTCTTAATCCCTTATGTACCGGCCACGTCTTTTAACTATATATATTCTGGCTACTATTCGACGATTTTAGTCAGCTTCAAAAGGGCCTCCAGCAATTAAAATGCTTCGAACTACCTCCCTTAACCCTTTGTACTACCAAATATCCTTCTTAAGCTCCACAACATTGTCTAAATGTAGTTAGAATGAAGCTAAAAAAGACGTCGCCGGTACAGAAGGGGTTAATATATTGTCAAATTTGGCTCTCCCGCGTAACTTTGGTATTGGAGTAGTCTTGTTTCCAATTGGTTCGTTCACAGGGTGTATGGAAGTGTCTGACAACTGTTATGTTTATGATAAGTATCCTCTTTTTCTGTTCGGCATTTATAAATATTTCATGTTTGTGTCATTCTTTGCTCACTCGAATAGACACTTTGAGTAAGAATGATAAGCAAGTAATTTCACTTTTCTTTAGAATGAATATCGTTGAGTTATTTTGAAATTATGGGAACAAATAATTTGCAATGCAAAATCCCTACATGTGGTTTTTCAAATTGCGAAAGATTACAAACATATTTCACAATTCTCATTAGTATATGCGGATCCATTTGTCTATATTTCTATCTTTATATATGTCACATCTTTAGATAGAAAGATTGATGATATATATATATATATATATATATATATATATATATATATATATATTACGTATCTTGATCCTCAAGTGGTTAACTTGATGAATCTAGATAGCACAGATATATATTAAGGTATCAGTCAGCTGAAGGCAAAACAAAAGTAAAATCTAATAAAATTATTTCCTGTTGTTGCTTCCTTTCCTTTTGGATCTTAGGACTTAGTATCCTTTATTGACTGATACTCTTTAATTATGAAAAATACTGAAACTAATTAAAGTCCTGTAGTATTTATAAAGAATTATTATTTAACCGAAGCTTAGTAGGCTATGGTTATGAACCGAAGAAGTATATCTAAAGAAGGACTATTAATTCTATAAAAAGTCTTGAAAGATAAATATTAAAGTAAGAATATTTCTGTCTCTTACCCTTTTTGAAATGAATAGATAGTTTTCTTCTATGTCCTTTTATTTATATTTAATGTAATTATTCTTGGTTCTTGTCTTTCGTTAATAGTATTATATTATTATTATCATCAGGAGTAATATCAAAGTCACATAAAAAGTTAGATATATATTTAATAATTAGTTAAATGTATTTCTTAACCACGTAACATTGAGGTTTGATTATGAGTAAATTAAGTTACAGGATCGTTTCATAGATTCGATTAAAGTCTCACTCAAATAATATGAAAAGCAAAATAATGTTTTGAAGCTAAAATAATTTTCTTCAGCTTAGGAAATCACTAGAAGTAATATTAACACAGCCATGTTAGTCTAAGGCGATATTACTAATATGAGACAATAGCATCACCGTACTAAGCACCGTTAAGCAATGTAAGCTTAATTCAAAGAAAATGAAAGAACTCGTAAGTATTAATATAAAACAATAGTATTACTTTCATCATAACCCAATTACTTAAAGAGTTGCTTTAGTCCACAAGTTAGTCAACTAAAATAGTTAAGTACATAATAGTAGCGTTAACGTTAATTCCCAATCAAATAGTTAAGCACATAATAGTAGCGTTAAACGTTAATTCCCAATCAAATAGTTAAGCACATAATAGTAGCGTTCACGTTAATTCCCAATCACATATCTCACTAACCAACATAACGTAAGTGTTTACACCGAACACACTTAACACACATTTATATAATCTGACTGACAGTCACAATCCCATTATAATACTTCACCCCGTCTTCCTCCAGCTGCAAGTTCACCTTCCCCAACTCCAAATGAGACTGATTTGAATGCCCACAACTCGGGTCTTATATACTAAACAATGATGGTGTAGGAACGAATCAGGAGGCGGGGGGTGGTGCATGGTCCAATCACAGCTCCTGGCGTCGATCATACGTCATAGCGTCGGGTAGTTTGCAGGGTCCCCTATGACGCACGCAGGTGTGAAGGCTTATTTGCTGGTATGCGGCGAGCTGGTTTCCTCACTCGCTAGTTCGCTCGCTAGTTTGCTTCGCCGCTTGGGTAGTTTGGCTCCTTCAACTCTAATTCTAACTCTTAAATTAACATACAGGGCTCCGTATGTCAGACCTCCCCCCTAGAAAAGAGTTTAAGGAGTATAGTACATAATATTAAACATAATACATAAATAGATTCACCACCAGATTGGCAACAGCAAGATTATAATGAGGATATAATAAGGATATCATCCAAAGTAGGCAACGTCTCCAGGTACCACATCAGAACATAGCCGGAACGTAGCTGGAGCGTTATTCGAACTGCAAGGCATCTCACAGCTGAAGGCTTAAAAGCGCACTACTAAAGCATGATATTTACCTCGCTACAAGGGAGAGCTAATTGCGAAAATCCTCTAAGTTATACTTACTGCTGTATGAGGCCAACCCGGTAAATGTAATCTTTAATCCGTGGCAGTGGGTAGGTATCGTTCTTTGTGACAGCATTAACTTGCCTATAGTCCATACATAACCTATGGCTCCCGTCTGGCTTTGGCACAAGTATGACCGGACTACTCCACTGGCTTAAGGCCCTTTTGATCAGCTTGTTTGACAACATGTAGTCAAGCTCGACCGGCAGTATACTCCTGCGTTGTGGTGAGACACAGTAGGGGGATAGTTTAATGGGAGTTGCATCCCCTACGTCGATGTCGTGCAAGCTCAAAGAAGTGAGCCCTGGAGTATCACGGAACACACTGGGAGAATGAGATAAAACAGAGATTAGTTGGTTCGCTTGATCAGAGGGAAGATGACATAGTTTAGATGGTAATTCCCTCCAAGCCACTGAATTATACTGAAAGTTGGATAGGCTACATGACAAGTCAAAGTCTGCATGGATACCTTCAGGCTCTGGAACAGTCTGTTGCGGGTCAGTAAGAGAACTGAAGACTTCGTCCACACCAGGCTGTTCACAGGTCCTGACATTCACTGCCACAGTGGGAGAATCTGGAAGAGAGGAATCAGGGGACCTATGGTAGGGTTTCAACATATTTATATGGAATACTTGCGTGGGCTTTCTCCTGTCTGGGGTAGTTACTAGATAATCGGTAATGCTCACCCTCCGAATGATCTTATATGGGCCCCTGAACTTGGCAGATAAAGGTTGGCCAAAAAGGGGGAGCAGGACCAAAACCTCATCACCGGGCTGAAACTCCCTCTCACAGGCTTTTCTGTCATACCATTTCTTCATGGAGCTTTTAGCCACTGTCAAGTTTTGAGCGGCAAACTCACATGAGGATCTCAGCCGGGTTTTGAAATCTGAAACATACTTTAGGAGGTTTTGGTTCCCCTCCTGGCCAACTAGGCTATCCTGCAATAGTTGCAAAGGACCTCTTACCTGGTGACCGAAAACTAGCTCATTAGGAGAAAAATCCAGGGATTCAGTTGGAACCTCACGAGTAGCAAATAAAAGAAAAGGTACCCCCTTATCCCACTCAACTCCGGTCTCTGTACGATACTTACGTAACATTCCCTTTAATGTCTGATGATATCGTTCGAGAACCCCTTGACTCTCTGGGTGGTAGGTGCTAGACTTAACATGCTCGATACCCAACTCCTTCAGGGACTGCTGGAAAATGTTAGAGGTAAAATTAGTTCCTTGATCACTTTGCACCTCATGGGGGAAACCCATTCTGGTGAAGAATTTGAGCAGTTCCTTGATGACAGTTGGAGCAGAGGTAGTCCTTAAGGGTATAGCCTCTGGGTAGCGAGTTGCCATGTCCATGATAGTTAATAAATATATGTTACCTTGGGAAGTCTTAGGCAATGGGCCTACAATGTCAACTACCACCCGAGTAAAAGGATTCTCGAAAACGGGCAAGGGCACCAGAGGATGTACAGGCACCTTCTGATTGGGTTTTCCTGTCATCTGGCAAGTGTGACACACTCTACAAAACTCCACTACATCTGCACGCATTCCTGGCCAGTAAAAGTGGGCTCTGATTCTGTCTAGAGTTTTTCTCACACCTAGGTGTCCTGCCAATGGTATACAATGTGCCATTTCCATGATATCTCTACGACAAGGTTTGGGGACTACTACTTGATGGACGTCCCAAGCCCCGTCATCGATTGGTCTGTGTGGCGGTCTCCATCTTCGCCACAATACTCCTCCTTTGAGGTAGAAACATTCACCACCCTCCTTCTCACATTCCTCTTCACTCATGGCCCTGGCAGCTAACTCCTTGCATTCACTATCATCTCTCTGTAGCTCTACCAGGCCACTAGGACAATTTGGAGGGGTTTCATGGTCATCGTTAGGGTCAAGATGAGCCATAAAGGTGTCAGATAAATCCACCTCAGTCACATCATCAGGCACAGTTGGAGCGTCATTCACACTCTCATCATCCCTTTCATCAACTCTTACATTCGGTACATTTCTGTCTGAGGGAACTGCTACTTGAGACATTGAACGTGTGACAGCACACACAGGGAAAACTGTTGGCATCTCCTTTTCGAGCTCACCAGTTAGTGGCTCGTTAACAGGGGAAAGTGACAAAATGGGGTCTGGTCGGACCTTCTCACCTGCTATATCATTCCCCAAAAGGAGTGTTACCCCAGGCACAGGGATATCTTGGGACCTACACAAAGCTATGGTGGCCTCACCCTGTAGTAACTCACATTCAATTTCGCCTTTTACCAAGTGTGCATAAAATTGGCCTCCAGCACCTCTCATTACAACTGGTTCGCCAGGTGGGCACTCAGTGTAAGGATTCACCATGAGGGTGCTAGTAGAACCTGTGTCTCTCAGAATTTTACCTCATGCATACAACCATTTAATCTCACGTTGCCAGATGAAATAAAGGGACGGTAACTGTCCTGCACTGATGGTGAAATTATTATTGGCTTAACCCTAGTGGGTTGCACCACACATGCTACTACACCCCTGTCTAGATGATTTACGTTAGCTGCTAGGTACTCCTTCTGTCGAGAGTCCTGCATTAAAGGAACTTTTGGTGCTAGGTACTCCTTCTGTCGGGAGTCCTGCATTAAAGGAATTTTTGGTGCTAGGTACTCCTTCTGTCGGGAGTCCTGCATTAAAGGCACATATGGAATTTGAGATACGGCGGCAACTGTCTGCCCCGATCTCTCGGTTTTCTCCTTGGCCCAGCACTGATAAGCTAGGTGGCCCCTCATGCCACAAAAAGTACATACTTTAGGGGATATGGGAACGTTCCCTCTTTGAGCATTACTATTTATTTGGGCCCCACCTCTGTTACCATTGCCCTGAGTCGCATTTTTAGTTGGGGGAACAATTCTATTTTGGCTAGCTGGGGAAGACGTTATAGGCTTGTGACTGGGTCTGTCAGATTTGTGATTGGGATACTTAAAATTAGAACTAGAATTATCGTAGGGTTTCTTTCCACGAAATTTGTTGTTGAGCACGTATGTGTCAGCCATGTCAGCGGCGTCGGCAAGACAATCTACCTTTTTCCCCTTTAAGTGATAGGATACAGAAGAATCAATTTTCCATAGGAAATTTTCTAACAGGACCAACTCCTTCAGATCGTTGTAGCTTGTGACTTTCTTACTCTTGACCCAATGATTGAAAGTTTTAGTCATGGTCCTGGCAAATACCTTATGGGTTTCTTCTACTTTCTTCTGGTTTTTACGGAAAGATTGCCTGTAAGCCTCAGGCTGCAATTGATAGGTTTTTAGGATAGCTTCTTTGAGATTGTCATAATCCTGCCTAACTTCTGCTACTTCTGACAAATACGTGGCTCGAGCCTGCCCTGTCAAAACAGTTTGTAACATAAAAGGCCATTGATCTGTTGTCCACTTCATACCTCCAGCAACTTCCTCAAACAAAACAAAGAAATCCTGCACATTATCCTCAGTGAAAGGTGGAATGACACTAGTCATAGTCAATCCCAGAGGGGGAGCAATTAAGGGAGCATTAGTGTTGACATTTAGTTGAGCCGTACGATATTGATATTCACATTGTTCGGTCATTGCTCTGGCTTTTATGCTGGCTTCTTCGGTATTTATTCTGGCTAGTTCTATACTTGCGTTTGCTTGTTCGGTCGTTGCTTTTATTCTGGCTAGTTCTAGTTCGAATATTTGATCACCGGTCAAACCAGGTGGCAATTGTACATTAAGTTGGCTAGGTTTACTAGGGACCCCACCAACTGCTCCGTCACCCTCCCCGCCTTCTACAGGGAACAGGTGGGTTTTTATGGTCTGAGCCACCTCTACTTTAGACATGTTTGAGACAGTTAATTGGAGATGTGAGGCAAGCACTTTCAGTTCGGATTTTGACAGACAGTCAATATCAGGGGCTGTGGGTTCTGATTCTATGAAAACTCGAGCATCTTCTTCATTAATTAGTTGAGGCATGATTAATATTTGATTTTTAAGTAGTGAAACGTTAATGAAACTGAGTGAAACTGTATGAAACGAATCCTGGCGAGGTCGCCACTATTCTGTTACGTATCTTGATCCTCAAGTGGTTAACTTGATGAATCTAGATAGCACAGAGATATATATTAAGGTATCAGTCAGCTGAAGGCAAAACAAAAGTAAAATCTAATAAAATTATTTCCTGTTGTTGCTTCCTTTCCTTTTGGATCTTAGGACTTAGTATCCTTTATTGACTGATACTCTTTAATTATGAAAAATACTGAAACTAATTAAAGTCATGTAGTATTTATAAAGAATTATTATTTAACCGAAGCTTAGTAGGCTATGGTTATGAACCGAAGAAGTATATCTAAAGAAGGACTATTAATTCTATAAAAAGTCTTGAAAGATAAATATTAAAGTAAGAATATTTCTGTCTCTTACCCTTTTTGAAATGAATAGATAGTTTTCTTCTATGTCCTTTTATTTATATTTAATGTAATTATTCTTGGTTCTTGTCTTACGTTAATAGTATTATATTATTATTATCATCAGGAGTAATATCAAAGTCACATAAAAAGTTAGATATATATTTAATAATTAGTTAAATGTATTTCTTAACCACGTAACATTGAGGTTTGATTATGAGTAAATTAAGTTACAGGATCGTTTCATAGATTCGATTCAGGTCTCACTCAAATAATATGAAAAGCAAAATAATGTTTTGAAGCTAAAAGAATTGTCTTCAGCTTAGGAAATCACTAGAAGTAATATTAACACAGCCATGTTAGTCTAAGGCGATATTACTAATATGAGACAATAGCATCACCGTACTAAGCACCGTTAAGCAATGTAAGCTTAATTCAAAGAAAATGAAAGAACTCGTAAGTATTAATATAAAACAATAGTATTACTTTCATCATAACCCAATTACTTAAAGAGTTGCTTTAGTCCACAAGTTAGTCAACTAAAATAGTTAAGTACATAATAGTAGCGTTAACATTAATTCCCAATCAAATAGTTAAGCACATAATAGTAGCGTTAAACGTTAATTCCCAATCAAATAGTTAAGCACATAATAGTAGCGTTCACGTTAATTCCCAATCACATATCTCACTAACCAACATAACGTAAGTGTTTACACCGAACACACTTAACACACATTTATATAATCTGACTGACAGTCACAATCCCATTATAATACTTCACCCCGTCTTCCTCCAGCTGCAAGTTCACCTTCCCCAACTCCAAATGAGACTGATTTGAATGCCCACAACTCGGGTCTTATATACTAAACAATGATGGTGTAGGAACGAATCAGGAGGCGGGGGGTGGTGCCCGCTCCAATCACAGCTCCTCGAGTTGCATAGCAGGTGCATGGTCCAATCACAGCTCCTGGCGTCGATCATACGTCATAGCGTCGGGTAGTTTGCAGGGTCCCCTATGACGCACGCAGGTGTGAAGGCTTGTTTGCTGGTATGAGGCGAGCTGGTTTCCCCACTCGCTAGTTCGCTCGCTAGTTTGCTTCGCCGCTTGGGTAGTTTGGCTCCTTCAACTCTAATTCTAACTCTTAAATTAACATACAGGGCTCCGTATGTCAGAATATATATATATATATATATAAAGAGAGAGAGAGAGAGAGAGAGAGAGAGAGAGAGAGAGAGAGAGAGAAGGAAAGACAGAGGGAATCAGAGACAAAGACAGCCACAGATCTATAAATCACCCGAACCTTCCTATAATCACCCATCCACAAAACCCAGAAATTAATGAAGGCTCCATAATTATTAAAGCCCTCGTCCATCACCCCCAAACAACACAAGAATGGCTCCATCATCCTATTAACCCCCACCAAAACGTTTCAACAATCAAACGTTTTAATTCAGGGGGGATCATTAAAGACCCGCTTGTTGTTTCATGCGATTCTGGATTAATTACCCCGGCGTCATTCGTTTGGATTATTGCTGGATTACCGAGGGATTATAATCTATTTCCGGGGGTAAGTGTGGGGTTTTATCAATGATAGAATGGGAGGGGATTGCTGGAGGAGTCACACGAACGATTATTCCACCAACTTTTGATGGCAATTTTCATGTAGCACTTTCTGAAATTAAAGATATACAGTGTACAAATTAAACCAACAAAGATCTTTAACCTATAGATTATATATATATATATATATATATATATATATATATATACTGTATATATATATACTGCTTATAAATTAGTGGACGATCAATTGGCATATCCTCATCTTGATTGCTTATCTATTACAAAGATTTTGGTGGCGAATTATGTTGTTACTTGAGAAAACGTGGCCTCAATATGATGTAGAGAAAAGGTAGTTTCATATTTCTCGATGACAATAAGACTTAGTATCGAATATATATATATATATATATATATATATATATATATATATATATATATATATATATATATATATATATATATAGTTACCGACACCAGTGCTCCATAGTCCCGAAACTTTTCCAGAAGAAATTATCGCGATCGAAAATTGCTGTAAATACTGTTGGTGTGACGCCGCCTTCAGCCATCGGGAATATTTATCAACCCCCCAATGGTAATCAGCTTTGGGCCGCCATTGTCGGAAAATCTGCTTACTTACATTTTTCATTTCTGTGGTAATTTTTCTTGTTGACCGGTGTGAATTGAATGTTTATGTACGCCAGACGCACATTAGGTTATACCGCTTTCACGCAGGATTATTTACAGATGCGTTTGTAGATCATTTATGTGCATTGAACCGTGTCTGCTAAGTTAACAGTATTTGCATTATTTATATACAGTATATACATATATATATATATGTATATATATATATATACATATATTTTTTTTTTTTTTTTTTTTTTTTTCATAAAGAACAAACAAATAACCTTAGAATGTCCATGACTGACTGTAAATACTGCATCTACAGTCCTTGAGATTTCCTTGATGAGTTTGAAGTTAAATTTAGGTATCTGTGTTCCAGTATCTGTTTTGGGTTCGGTGGAGATTCCGATTAGTAAATAATAATTATTGATAAAGTGTGTGCAGTTACCTTAAACATTCTCTGGGCATTGGTATACATTGAACGGTATCAAACGCAAACGCAAGCGAGGTTTGCTTACAATTGTCAAAATAATGTAATATTCTTGACCTATTGAAGGCATTTGTATACGTGGAGTCGATGAACCACCAGATTTACAAGATTTTGGTTATTTAATTGACGAAATGCTATATATTGAATGTATTCACATTACTATTTTTGCATAGAAATGTGTTGTGAATTATTGTTTCCTTTAACGAATGGACTGAACTTGAATAAAGTATCTCTCTCTCTCTCTCTCTCTCTCTCTCTCTCTCTCTCTCTCTCTCTCTCTCTCTCTCGAATGTGACAGGACATAGAAATATGCTGCAAAGTCTATACAATTAATACATAATCATATCTGATCACAAATCCACTAGTATAAATCCATAAATATACGAAAATAAATTAAAGAAAATAATAAACCTGATTACTTAGTTAACCCCTTCCGCACGATGACGCCTTTTTACCTTTGATGCTGGCTAATATTAGACGATGTTATGCAGTTTAAGAAGGACCAATGTAATTCAGAGGGCTTAGTGATATAGTATTTACCCCTTGGACTCCTGAAGTTACGTCAACGGTACTGAAGGGGTTAATACGCCGAGGGAATAATCAATAACCGTGTTTTCCTTTACCCCTTCCAGTCTTTAAGGGGAGATGAGGCGTTTTTCTGAACCACTCTCTCCCTCGTGTTTAGCCCCATTAGTTTTGAGAGTTTAAGACGGTCGGTCCATTAGTTTGACAATTTTAACACCTTTCGACCCTTTTCGTTGTCAATTTTAAGACCTTTCTTGCCATTTACCTGTCGATTTTTTTCCTGGCGAGCGATAGGGAACCTGTAATTTCAAGAGGAACCGGCCTTCGGCCGGGAAATGTTTCTACCAAAAAATTTACAAATTTATCTTGAAGGGGAGTCTAGGGGTGTTTTTTTATGCTTGATGGAGGTCTAGCGAGGAAACTAAAAACTAAATGAATAACTTAATAAATAGACCAAAAACAGCCTCTATCCCCTTAATAAAACGCTGTCACATATTGCAAGCTATATGGCGCAAAATTTACGCTGCGAATTCTGGCGGCGGGCCCCCAAATTGATTGCTTGTGCCGCTAATATCCGACCTTTGGCATTCCTGGCCGTCCTTGATCGCTTGCACAGTCGGTTGAAAAAGTTCGGGCCCTATCTGGAAAGCATTTTGTGTAGATTTCCCCCTGGCTAAGCGACAAAAGGGCACCCGATTCCTCTTACCAATGTACTAATAATAACTCCTAATTTGCTTGACGATCTATATTATATCTCCATCGAATACAAGAGTGAGTGTTAATAGACGAAGAGGTGTGGTAGGATTTTTGTTTTCGCCTGTACCTTCGCCAAAATCAATTAAGGTCCAGGCTGCCTAGAGTTTCCAGTGAGAATTTGGCCCCTATGGTTATATCCAAGGTATTATGGTGCTGGATCGAGTTATGAAGGGCATATTATACTCACTTTGCTCCCTCCCTTTATACCTATTGACGTTCACTTCATGTTCACCTTTATATTATTTACGTTCACTTCATGTTCACCTTTATATTATTTACGTTCACTTCATGTTCACCTTTATATTATTTACGTTCACTTCATGTTCACCTTTATATTATTTACGTTCACTTCATGTTCACCTTATATTATTTACGTTCACTTCATGTTCACCTTTATATTATTTACGTTCACTTCATGTTCACCTTTATATTATTTACGTTCACTTCATGTTCACCTTTATATTATTTACGTTCACTTTTATATTATTTATTATGATTATAATCAGTGAGAATTAATATTCTGCTGCTAATCACAGTATGAACCATTCCTTTAGCACTCGTCCTCTTAAATTAGTATCTTTGTATTTACATATTCTACCTTCATCTCATTCCAGTATGTTTGCAGTCGTCACACTTATTACATAATCCTTACTGTGTATACAAGTTGTTGAATGCACACATTTTACAATATTCGTCTTTGTTTACATTGATGTGTATAAATGTGTACATACCTTTAAGTATGTCACATATACATATTTTGTTTTACAGCTGTACATTCTTGGACGTAAATTATGGCCTTAAAGTTTCTAATGCACCCCGAACTGAATTGAACCTTCCCATTATTCCTTTACATTTTGGAGGTTCGTTTATGCTGTTCGAGTAATTATATTGGACCAGATAAAGTGTCTTAGAGTGCACAATTGACCACAAAAACAATCCTTGTTGCCTTATGCTTTGCTTGTTGTGTAGTAACTGTGTAGTTACATTATTGAATATTTTGAATTTGGTTAGAATTGCAAATATATTTAAAAAACGTCATCACAATAAATAACTTGAGAGTGATGCATAATGGATGGAATTTTCCTTCTCAAATGTACAGTCGTGGTCATGAATTACTGGACAGGTGTGGGAAGCATAATGATTATGGTACACTGGCAAGTAACTGGAATTCTCGAAAAGGGGCTCCAATCCTGACACCATTCTTGACTTACCGTGTGATGGCTTAATAATCCAGAATGGTCTATAGCCTTTGAAGTCCTATTTTAACTAAGATGCACTGTCGAACTATTTTAAGAAACTGCTTGAGCCACAAAGAATAACATACTTGGATCCACAAGTTAACGCTCAGCGTCTTGTTTTCATCATCAGGTGGTGTTCAGGTATTTCTGACCACACCTGTACAGACATGCTCACAAATACCTATGCACCCATTTTAAACAGTATCGATCACAAACAAGGCAACACAATGCTTTAGTATACCTCTAATGCTTCAAGATGTTTTGTTAACCCATTCAGTACCGGTGGCGTCCTTTTCATTATATTCTGGCACCTATTAGACGATTCTATTCAGCTTAGGAAGGACGTCTACCCACTAAAAGGCTACTGACTATCTCAATTAATGTTTTAGCTACCATATATCCTTCCTAAGCTCCATAAAATCGTCTAAATGTAGCTGAAATCAAATAAAACAGACGTCACCGGTAAAGAAGGCGTTAAAGGTTCAAAGATCCAATTACTTTATGAGTATTCACAGCTGTACAGTAGCTAACAAACATTGTCATCCTTAACTCTCTCCTAAGCTGCACAATCATCTGCTGTGAAAGGTAGTACAAATATATAGGAATTATTGTTATGTCGATGGAATATTTTGAAACATTCCTTTTCAGCTTCTCTTACTCTTACTCAGTGTTCAATGTTTAAAAGTTCAATGTTTACAAGTTATCTAAGAGTATTGTAAGCGAAAGTGCTTGATATATATTCTCCCAACTGTACGGTTAGCCTCTATCCTATCATCAAGAACTGGCCTGATTGCCAAGCATTTTACAAGCTCATCTCATAATAACATAGGGGGAAAGGGGAGTCACTTGGAGAGAGAGAGAGAGAGAGAGAGAGAGGGAGAGGGTGGGGGGTAGGGAGAGTTAGGAGGATATAAAAGGGGGCATATCTCCCTAATTACCCTTTGCCCCCTTCAACATATGTCATTTTTTCTAGCAATTTTCTCGACCTAAAATTATTAAAGCCTCAGAGTCAAACGATGCTTTTGACAGGCAGGGATGTAATTGGTTGGGTTGGGGTCGATTCGCTGCTTGGTCATTCTCCCCATCGTCAATTCGCCGTTGGTATTTTCGTCCTACTCTTACCTTCGAGTTTTCTATCTTCCTTTCTATACCCCCCCCCCTTCTCTCTCTCTCTCTCTCTCTCTCTCTCTCTCTCTCTCTCTCTCTCTCTCTCTCTCTCTCATGTATTTTTTTTTTTTCCATATGCAGCTTTGACAAGGCGTTTTTCTCACATTCGAAGACTATTATAATATTAATGGGTGGTAATCATGGACCCCCTTCTCCCTCGTCTTTAGCCCCATGAGCTTTGAGATTTTAAGACGTTCGACCCCCATTAGTTTGGCGATTTGAAGACCTTTCATGTCATTTAGGTGTCGATTTATTCCTGTCGAGCGATAGGGAGCCTGATAATTGTGAGGAACCGTCCTTTGGCCGGGGAATTTCTCTACCGAAAAATTATTGTTTTAATCTCAAAGAGGCGGTCTTTTAAGCTTGATGCAGGTCTAATCTCTCTCTCTCTCTCTCTCTCTCTCTCTCTCTCTCTCTCTCTCTCTCTCTCTCTCTTTTACGTGATGTGATCCGCCCTTGACTCCGCCACGTGCGCTTTTGAATTAGGACCTCTCTCTCTCAACTCACTCGCTCACTTCTGATATTGAACCGGTGAGAAAGTTCAGTAATTGAGAGAGAGAGAGAGAGAGATTGTATTTCTGTAATATATAGGAATAGTCAAAAGAGTAAAGAGAAAGAGAGATATATGGTGAGACACGTGTGTGTGTGTGTGTGGAAAGGGATGGGGTGCAGTAAAAAGAGAAATAAAGTTAATCAGATCTAATATTTAAAACAGATACAAATGTGAAATTAGTATACTTGTATGAGAAGTTGGCATAACCTGTGTGTGTGTTTTTGTTTTCTATGTGAATGAGGGAGACAAAGGCATAACTGCCTGCAGCGAGTGCCTCCCCCAGATTTCAAAGAGTGACAGGGTCTAAATCAAGGGACGTTCGAGCTAAAATGCCTGGACACACGGTGTGTGTGTGTGTGTGTGTGTGTGTGTGTGCGCGCCCGCGTGTGTGTGTGTGTGTTTGTGTGTGTGTTTGTCACCTGATAGAGAGAAAACTAGCACAAAATTAAATTGTGAAACAGAAAACAGTTCTTGACATACAGACAGACCAACAGAACAAGAGCGAGAGAGAGAAAGAGAGAAAGTCAGAGTCGCTGGGATTAAGAGTCAAGAGCTGAAGTAGGGCCTAGGGTGGGGGAGGGGAGGGAGTGGGGGTGGGGGAGAGGGGGGAGGGACAGAGCTCTTGATGCCTTCATTGTTAGAACACTCTCCATGTCTTGAGAGCTGGAGAGAGAGAGAGAGAGAGAGAGAGAGAGAGAGAGAGAAGACAAGAGAGAGAGAGAGAGAGAGAGAGAGAGAGAGAGGGGGGGGGGGGATTACGTAAACGTTAACTCAGAATCATATTTATTGAGAACAGTTTAATTGATATATTTTTCAGATGTAAATCAAGCATCCTTCCATTTATATAAGAGAATGACCTTCCTATATTTTGAATTCATAAAGAAATAGGTTGATGAAAAAGATATTTAATGAAACCAAAAATCTTATACATAATGGCGTCTTTCATTCATTAATAACATGTAGCTATTGGATTGAAAATTGGTAGGAATTTGCTTTGATGAAATGGATTCCAGAGAGAAGTGGTTTGGGGCATAAATGTATTTTGAAATTAAGAAGTTCGTCATTGTAGTTGCATGATTATCAAGTTATTGGATAATAAGTACCATGAGTAAAGATACAAAGCAAATATTGTATTATTAACATGTATATTAATATATGCATGGGATGTAATAGCTCTTCGTATATGGAAAGAAGGAAATTTATCGGAAATTCTAGGGTTGTTGATCATTGTAATAGAGGCAGTACTTATAGAGATTCCTTTGCTAGTCCTTTATATATATCTATGTAGCTATATATATTGATAATTATAGATCATGCTTAAAATCGTATAGTATAAAATTACATATTTTTTTCTATAATGGAAACATTAAGTTGTTTTCTCATGATACCTGTAGATGCAGTGTCTTCAGAA
This sequence comes from Paralithodes platypus, assembly GCA_032716605.1. Classification (NCBI taxonomy): domain Eukaryota; kingdom Metazoa; phylum Arthropoda; class Malacostraca; order Decapoda; family Lithodidae; genus Paralithodes; species Paralithodes platypus. The sequence goes on along the minus strand of CM064528.1, from coordinate 11,956,522 downwards.
ATCATGGTTAATGTTATTACTTAATTGGTTTTCTTCTTAGTCTTAATTTTAAGTAATTTTCTTGTGGATAAATCAGTAGAAAGTTTTCATATTCACTTATTTAATTGCACATTAGTGAAACTTTCAAATGTATCATCTTAAAAAACTACATAACCTCAAGATAGGGATGTTCGTCAATATTAGTGTTCTCCCCTGATAAGCAGAGTGAGTAAGATATTAGGGGAAAAAGGAGAGGAGATCAAAGATAGGGGGGATCGGAATAGATAGAATTGGGGGGGGGGGAGATAAATAGAAGGGATGCTATAGAAAGAGAGCGAAGGTGAGGAGGGGTTATAGAAAGGAATATAGAAAAAACTCGAAGGTAAGAGTAGGAAGAAGAGAGAGAAGGGGAGGCAAAAATTGAGTGCCACCTATCCCCCCTCGGCCCCCCCCCCCTCCTCGTTCCCCCCACCCACCCACCTCGTTAGTTCCGACCCCGCAGGGAAGAGAGAGAGAGAGAGAGAGAGAGAGAACAGTGAGTGTGAGATAACGTATGTGTTACTATTTTTCACTTGTTTTGTGAGAGAGAGAGAGAGAGAGATAGATAGAGAGAGAGAGAGAGAGAGAGAGAGAGAGAGAGAGAGAGGGGGGGGAGTTACAAACAGTGAGAGTGAGATAACGTGTGTATAACTATTTTTCACTTGTTTTGTGAGAGAGAGAGAGAGAGAGAGAGAGAGAGAGAGAGAGAGAGAGAGAGAGAGAGAGGGGGGGGAGTTACAAACACAGAGTGAGAGTGAGATAGCGTGTGTATAACTATTTTTCACTTGTTTTGTGTGTGAGAGAGAGAGAGAGAGAGTACAAAGGAGTACAATGGAAATCAAGCAACAACAGGTCTAGTGACCCCTCTAGCCTGCTTGTCCTCCAAAACACTGAGGATCAAGTGTCCAAACAGTGGTTTAGAGTGGGTAAGGGAACATTGGAAAGGGAACTACTGCCCTGGAACTAATGTCCGTGGCAGGAGTAGGAAGTTAGTAGGGGACAGATGGGTTAGTAACATAACACAGTTATAAGTGATCTTTCGTATATTTGGGAACAAATAGAGTAACGTCTTTGTAATATACTGTATATACGCAATAATCCTTGATGAATTTGAGGGGGAATAAAATAAAGTTATTCATTTACAAACGTAGTGCAGAAGAGAAGAGAGATAGGCGAAAGACGGAGAGGAGATGGAGAGATGATGAGAGAGAGAGAGAGACCCTTCATCAGGAACTTGGATATGAAGACAGAGTTGCAGGTCTTGTTTTTGGCACGTATGTTTGCCAGACAATTAACCCTATTTGAACCGAGGGGGGTATTTTTGGACTTTCCCCGATTTCGCTCCATTAGTTTGCAAATTTCAAGACGTTTCACCTCACTTGTTTGGCGATAATAAGACGTTTCACCCCATTCAGAAGTCGATTTGGAGGGGCGAGCTATAGTGAGCCTGTAAATTAGAAGTAATCGGCCTTCGGATGTGCCACTTTTATATAAAATAGATATACATATTTGGCTTGAAGAGGGACTGGTGGCCATATTGTAGCTCGAAGGAAGTCTGGGAAGGCGTTTATGTTAGCCGATGGGACAAACTAAGATACAGTGCTCGAATATATGGCAGAAACAATCAAAATTATCGTTTATAATGAACCAAAATACCACAATAACCCACAACATGTCGGATCAGATAGTGCTCAAGACCGTTTTATTACGAAGGGAGAGAGAGGCCAATAACGATCGTCCTTTGAGTAATTTGGTCCCTTTTTATTGGTTCTGATATTGTTTATAAGTATTGGTATTATCTATAAATAATTTGCTCGTCTTATTATATAAAGGGGATTTGACAAACAAGGGTGTGCATTTTAAAGGGGTTGTTTGTATCTACATATAGTATATTATTCTGGATTCGATTAAGCATTTCTTTTCTGTGTTCTGGCTATTATTAGATGATGCTATGCAGATTGGGAAGGGTATGTGGAAGTCAGAGGGTTAATTGAGATAGTCTTTACCCTGGCCGGTTCCCAATATTCAGAGGCGGTTTAACTTATTGGTGGTAAGCCATCACTATAAAAGATTGAACACTTACTTGTACACATAAACACTGCTCTTCACTTTTTTCTATTCCAATTAGAACACATGAACGATGAAAACACTTTATGGGTACCATTTGTGTTGCTATTAAGTGGAGAAGGGTATATTTATTGGTCGATCTATGTATTCATAAGTTTATCAGTTTCTTCCCTAGACATTCATCATGCTTATAAGAGCATCCCCATGATCTCCTTTGTAAATGGCACAAAAGGTTTCAAAATTGACAAAGACATGGGGTGAAAGAGCTTAAAATCGCCAAACTAGGATTCGAACCCAGGACACCACATACAGAACTTACACGCTCCAACCATTACACCATCAAGACAGTTAAGGGGAGATTTCTACTTGAGGAATTATTTTCTGGGCCCCTTTCTCCCTCATGTTTAGCCCCATTGCTTTTGAGATTTTAAGATGTTCGCCCCATTAGTTTGGCGATTTTAAGAACTTTTGCCCCATTTTAAGACCTTTCGTCCCATTTAGGTATCAATTTTTTTATTGGCGAGCGATAGCGAGCCTGTAATTTAAGAGGAACCGGCCTTTGGCCGGGAAAATTTTCTACCGAAAAATTTACAAATTTATCTAGAAAGGGAGCCTAGGGGGTGTACTTTTAAGCTTGATGGAGGACTAGAGAACAAACTAAAATCCTCCCCTTAAAGGTACAGCACATGACCACGATTGATATCCATTTATCGAATACTGGATATTAATCTAATCATGTATTGGACCCAACTGCACTATGCATAGCCTAATACTTATACGAGAAGAAAGAACATTTAATGGGGTACAGATCTCAAAGGCCCTGAATATTTTACACTCATGTTGTTGTAAAGATTCGCTATTAATCCATCCTGTCTGTCTGGTGTGGATTTAATTATGTCAAGAGCTTCAGAGAGTTAGCCGAAAAGTATGTGTCTCAGTATGTCAATAATAGCTCAATATTCTACCAATAACTTTCACGTAGTTATGTTCAGCTATATTTCTACACAACCTCGTTATGCGTTCAACCTATCTTCATCCCATTTAGGGCTCAGCGAAGACATTTAATATATTTTTTATTATCAGTTATTATTTATTGTTTTCCTACTTTAACTTAGATGATAATTTTAATGACCTATTACATTACTTTCTACATTTATCCACCCATCTCTGGGTGACCAGACATAATTACGTCGTTCAAGATTATTAATTATATTAAATTAATATATTTGTTTCCATTTATATTTTCTATATCAAGAGATTATTATGTATATATTCATACCGGTATTAAACAAAACAAAATCAATGTATTCTATATCAATTAAATATAATTAATGAGCCACGGAGGAAGTGGACACATTCTTTTATTTAAAGATATTATGAATAATTAATGTGTGTAATTATTCAGTTACTTTCCACTTAAGGTTTTTCTTTAAGTAACTAATTTAATTATATTTTTTCCCCACATTTCTTCATCCATTTCAAGAGGTGGCCAGACAAAGTATATTTCTGGAGGCCATTCATTAATAAATCCTCGACTCAAGTGCCCTCAGATCTCCCTGTATATTTTTTCTCCAACTTTCTTTTGTTTATTATTGTCATGTCGTTGATAAGAGGTAGCCAGGGGGCGCTGCTCCCTGGGTGGGTGAGGGGGGATTGATGACTGTCGAGGGCTACTGGGAGTTACAAGGTATAGTTAGTATCTTATATGCCTTGCTGTCCATTCTGAGTGGATACTATAGTCTATTCGCTGTAAGTAGGCGAGAAATCATGACCTCTATCCTCTGTAACTCAAAAAGGGTTAGAACAAATTGGTTGTAAATTTCCACATCTATTCCTTGACTGACTCTTCCCAATTGGTAGACATATTAGCTCGATTACTCTAGTTGTTTTTGAGTTACAGAGGTTAGAGTTCATGAATTTCGCCTACTTACAGCGAATAGACTATAGCCTATAGATGAGTAAAAGAGAGATTGCACAATGCAGCACATTTCCTTTTACAAATCACTAGCCACTGTACTTTCTTCCTAAAGTGTTCTACTAAAAAGCTATTTACATCTTTTGAGGTATGTTCTAGGTAGAAAGGATGTTACGTGTGAAAAAGCTTGCACATATACTAG
>CM064528.1:11859511-11952220 GCA_032716605.1 Paralithodes platypus | reverse complement strand
GAAGAAATCTTCCAGGAATCTCTTATACAGCGCTGGTTTAGGCCGCACCTGGAATATGCGAACCAGGTGTGGGCTCCATATACATGATGGTAAAGGATGTCGAAGCAGTGGAGAAAGTGCAGAGGAGAGCTTAGCAAGCTGGTACCACCGTTGAAGAAAGCGGGCTATGCGCAGAGGTTGATACACTGGGACTGGGTCGTTCCGCCACGTTGCATATAGTAGAAAGAGAGGGGATATGATAGAGACTTTTAAGATAGTGTCAGGAAAGTACGATTGAGGATGTGTGTGAAGGTATCTTCTTGATGCTGGAGGGAACAAGAACGATATGACACTCTTCGAAAATTTACAAAGACAGAAATAGGCTTTAGAAGGCAAAGAACTCATTTGTGATAGATTGTGTTAAATGGGAAAGGTTGTTATGCACTGCCCCAGTATGTAGTTCGATTCCGAATCAATAAGGGAGTTTGAAATGTAATCTTGATAAAGCATGGGGAAGACAAGATTTGAAGTTTGATTATAAAACAACAATACAGAATAGTAAAAATGTTGCCGTCTGCTACCCCCGCCGCCGCAGAACAGGTCTTGTTATACTGCTTTCAGCGGCCTAACCCTCGTCCTGAGCTGTTGAACCCTTCCACCGGCACTAGTTTTCATCCATAGGTCCATCTTTTAATTACTCAACACACTGACCAGATACTTTAAAAGAGTTGACGATCTCCATAGCCTGACCGTTCCAGCTTCACCGCACACTCAGGTGACTTCACCCCTTTCGAAGACCATACCGCTTGCTCTTCCCCGCATTTACCTCCAAATTCCGTTGTTTCGCACACTGTTCCCAAAACTCATTTAACCAGACCCTGCAACTCCCATTCATTATCACTCATCAGAACTGTATCATCCCGCAAACAGCAGTAGATGTAGCTTCCACTCAATTCCCTCCCTTTTCAGCGATACACCAACATCCACTGCCCTTGATAGTTATTTTGTCTTTCAGGACTCCATCCATATACTGTACTACGTCAACAACCATGGGGGCCTCACACACCCCGTTTTCAAACCAACATTCAGTTCAAAGAACTCGCTCTGCTCACTCTCCATCATCCACACGTCCTGCTGCCTTTGCACCCTCATACATGCCCCCCCCCCCCTCTTCACTGCTTTCAGCAACTTGCCCTCTACTCCGAAACTATATTTTAAGTACTTTTTTCCACAAACCTTCTCTATCCACTCTGTCATTAGGCCTTCTCCAAGTCCCTAACGTCGAAACATACACATTTTGTTTCTTCTCCAGAATATTTCTCCAGATATTTCTCCACAACAACAATTCAGGATAACCAAATCTGATCTCCACATTCATCTTCCCGTCCTAAAACCCCTCCTCTTCGCCTATGCCTTTCTCCGTTCTCACGCTCACTCTCTCAATCACTACCCCTACTGTATACCTTCCCTACTACGCGTAGAAGACATATTCCTCGGTGGTTACCACACACTCCTCTTACCCCTTTGCCCCTTATATAGGGGGACTAGTTGTATGCCAGTCTTGTCCAGTCATCGTCGTGCACTCCCCTTCTCCCATGCTAGTTTTGCGTCATTTTCCCATACCCATTCGATCACTATCACAGCAGCATACCTCAACATGTCCCCACACACTCCATCTGTTTCCTGGTTTGATAGTTTCAGTGCATTTATTATTGGATGAACGAGTGTTTTGGCAAGTCGAAGAACAGATTTGGCTTGATTCCGGGCAGAAACATAGGAAGAATGGAGATTCTTGAGTTTTAAGGCGTCTGTACAGTTTGAATACTTCCTCCGTGTTGTGGGACAGCAGTAGAACATCATAATTTTTTTTGCATTAGACTGAGAGAACGAAAATGGAATGTACGCTTCCATGCCCCGAGAGGATTACCTCGGTAATGCGTTCAAGCACTCTCCGAGGTTCCTCATCCACGGAAGCAGAAGTCCTTCCATGAAACATCAAAGAAGTACTTCCGGATAGCCTCCCATTCGGCAGTGCCAAAGTGCCACAAGCGCCGCCGGCTGGGAGGATCGGTTGGCCATACTTAAGAGAAACGCCAGGTGACGTAGATAAGTTTATGGTCGGAGGCCCCAAAGGATATGAAATGAGGACAGTCACAAGAAAAAGGGTTAGAAGTCGGAAATAAGTCAAGACGGTTTTGGCCGGTCTCCGAAGCGATCCGGGATACGGGTGGGTTGCTGGACCATTCTGCTCTAGGTCATTTATGATAGAAAAGACGTAGGCTCGTTCACCAGGTTGGTCATTAGTGTGAGAGGAGAACCATTGGGCGGTGGTGAACGTTTGAAATCTCCTAAGATGGAGATTTCCTAGAAGGGATAGATGGCTAGAATGTGTTCGACTTTAGAGTTTAGATAGTCAAAGAATTTGGGAAAGTCGGTAGAGTTAAGGTGACAGATAGCCAGCACAGAAATATTTAGTAAGAGAATGACAGGATAGTTTGAGCCATAAAGTTAAGAATGCAGAGGGAGTCAGAAATCGGGTACACGAGAGCAAGTGCGTTTGTTTGTGTACAGATGCACAACATCCCCACCCCCCCTGTTTATTTTTTGCTTTTAAACTAGGATAGAGAAAGTATGAGGAGCAGAGAAGGGGCTTCTGGAAGTTTGTCATCAGATACCTTGGTTTTCGGTGATGAAAAGAAGATCAGGTTTGTAGGAGGAGAGATGGTGTTCGACTGAGTGCAAATTAGAGGAAAGTCCGCGGAATATTGTAAAAGTTGATATTAAGAGGGACAGGAGGGGCCGTGATCCAGAGTCATTTAGAGGGGTCGTCAGGGGAAGGTCGGGTAGGTGTGGCGGCATTTATGGTTTTCACCCCCCCCCCCCGTGTGGACTCCGAGTCTTGGCCTGTGTTCAGTCATTTTTTTTTAAACTAATTTTGAAGGAGGCACTGTGTGTGTTTGTTAAGTGTAGTGAAGTAGATAGGAGGAGGAGGTGTTTGTGAGAGCATGCTGCACTATTCTCAGTGTAAGTGAGGGGCACAAAGGGAAACAGTAAGAGAGGCCAAGCAAATTGAAACAGGAGTTCCAGCGACTCTTTATCAAATACCTACAGCCTCAACTGGGTATAGCCCTGTTCGATTGTTGCTTTACAATCTACCCCCATTCCCCCTATTAGTCGCCTTGTACGACACGCATTAGGACGTGTGGGGCATATTTATTTTTTTTTTTCCTTCCCCATAAGATGGAGGCCCCCTTACCCCCGGGGGGAACTTTTATTAGCACATGCCAGACTGGATGTGATGTGGTATGACAGACCACATGGAAGGGTTCATGTGTAAAATAATGGTAAATGTGGAATATGTGTTATAGTTCGAGCCCTTGGGAAGGGAGAGTACATATGGATTTTATCTCTCCGTGGTGAACAGCAAAGTTAGTGAGGGAAAGGGTGGTGATTGCATTGTGAAATATACAACAGGGTGAGTGGGCAATTAACGTGATTTGATATTGGGTGAAACTCTGGAGTTCTATCTACAACCAAAATCAAACAACATGGTAAATAAGAGACGGAAAATTGAAGAGTGCTGTGCCAGGCAGCGAGGGAGGCGTAACGGACCCGAGGGGCAAGCCGATGCCTCACAATACCCTCCACCCTTGACTGTCTCCAGCCAACACCACTCACCCGAGGGTTTGCCCATCCCCCACCCCCTTCCCCACCCACATGCCCATCGTGTTCATCCGCGCCAGTGCATGGAGCAGCTGGTCGTGTGAAAGTGGACCGAAATATTCTGCATGGCGCTAATGCTGAGAGGACGACTGCAGCCGGGTGAAGTATGCAGTAGAGAGACAGCGAAGTACCGCAGAGGCGAAAAGGCGGAGTAAGGGAATAGAGGAAGGAGCCATAAACCTCACTGACCACAACCCTCCCCCCTCCCCCTCTCTACCTCTCCTCCTCCCTCGCTTAAATTAATCTAATACCTGACAGTATAAAAAAGCAAAACAAAAGTGTATTTAAGTAATGGTTCCTTATCTAAATCCATGGGGAGATTTGTATTGAAAACAAACGTCAGTGGTAGTTTTTGATGGCAGGATGCAGCTTAAAAATAAATGTTGTGTTTATGTAAGAGTAAGTAGTAAGCTACCTGTATAATAGAGAGAGAGAAACACACTGACCACAAGTATTCAACCTTCCCTCCCCCCCCCCCCCCCCCCCCATCCTTACCCCGACATTCACTTCCCTCTCCTCTCCTGTCCCTCCTTCCCTCCTTCCTCCTCTTCCTTCCACTTTCCTTCCATGTCCCTCATGCTAATAATTTACATGATTAACATGATGTAATATTTTGTACATATTTTTGACATTGAAAATACTTAAATCTTAGGACATAATTGGCCTGGTTTCCATTTAAAGTTAGGCATATTTAGAATGTAAAGCGGCTCAAATTGGCCAAGGTTTTTCTTAGCTTTGTATAGAGTCCATTTAGCTTTGAGGAAACAGGCCGATTATATTAGGTAAGGTTCTATAATTATGATTTATGGCCGAGTCTGGAAATCAGACTTGAAGTGGTACTATTTCATGTTGAGAGTTATCTCTAACGAACTATTAACTAAGTATAACTATTTAAAATAAGGGTATAATTTCGCTTGATATATTATGTGCATACTGATAACCAGGACCTTTTTCTCAAACTAATAGTAGATTTCTAACCATCCTTCTTTAATCCTTAGCACTATTTTGACACTTGTCTTTTTAATCATTTTACTCTCTTAATTAGTGTAGTTCCTTTCTCACTACAATAATCGTTTTGTATTATATATAACCGTATATATATTATTTTTTTATTTTTTTTATTTTTTTATTTTTTATTTTTTTTTTTCCCCCGTTGTTTTATTCTTTTGTGCGTATTTTTTAACACTACTTTTATTTTACTTTATTTTTGTCTATTTTTCTTTGCACCCACTGTCTTGGTATATCCCTGATCTTCTGTAGCCTTGCATCATACTAGGTGAGTTAAATAACTTATCTTACTCTTTCTATCTCTAACGCTACTCATAGGATGTTTACATTTGTACCTTTATCGGGCAGAGGCCTCGTCCCTTAAGGAAGAAATGATAGATACGACTCCGTATTAGGGAATAGGTAGGAAATTATGATAATAAGACATATGATAGTAACTCGGGTCCCAGTCGAGGAATATCTCCTGAGGACCGACAAAACGCAGTGAGAGATGCAGTACAAATGAACCGTGAAACAGACAATAAAGTTAATGGAGATGTTACAATAAACCCTGTTATAGAAAATGCAAGAAAATAACAATCAACAACTGCAGCCCGCATAAGAAAACGCAGGAATCAATAATTCGCAAGACAACAGAAGGTGTGGAACAAAATAATGAAAATAGTGTAGTGCCTAAATGAAGATAATGAGAGAGAAAGTAATCGAAAATCGTGAACCTAACGAACGACCTCGTAACGTAAACAAGAATGGTGGGGAATGGATGGGGCATTCTGGTGGCGGACTCACAACATTAGTGAATGAAATCTATACATAAGTGAATACACTGGCAACATAATAATTTTTGAACTTCCACCCGATTTGTGAAGCCGCAAAAGACATGCTGGGTAACTCATACGTATGATCCTAAAGGATTTGTCAGTATTCCCCTTTGGCACACGGTGGCAATCAAGATAGCTTCTTTCATTCCTCAGTTTGTTCCTTCAAAGAAAAAGCCCAAAGGGAAAACTGAATGCGAACATTAAAATGCTGAAACAGAGAATGGAGTGGTGCAAAAATGGGGAGTTAGACAAAATTCTTAGCCAAGGTACGAGCAACTCCAGCAAAGACTGAAAACAAAACAACGAAGAAAGAGGAAGCCCGATGATAGGCCACGATCAGTGGGAAATAGCATGAGGATTGGTAAAGTGGCACAGGCATAGTCAGAATGGTCACTGGGGAAGCCTCAATGGGGGTGCACGAAGTGAATCGACGCATCTTGGACCAGCTGAAGGAGAAACACCCAGAATCAAAACCAGCAGGTGATGAGGCCAAACTAGACGGGGAATATGTTCCTCCAGACCCGGTGATATAACTGAAGAATATAACTACGACCTCATATGGAGAAAGGCGCTGAAAACACCGGGAGGTGCAGGTCCATCATGGAGTAGATACTAAGACTTGGAGGATCGTCCTAAGTCAAAACAAGTTTTTTTCAGCCGCGGGTGACCTTTGGTGTAAAGCAATAGCAATGCTGGCAAAGAAAACCTTGCATCATCACCATGCGTGAACAAGAGAAGCTCTGAACAGCATGTCGCCTGATACCTTTAAATAAGAATCACAGGAGTTAGACCAGTAGGCATTGGGGAAGTTCTGTAGAAGGATTATAGGAAAAGCAATCATGTCTGTATTTTGTAAAAAGATGTACAAAAGAGCAGTGGGCAACTTACAAGTACCGTATGTGCAGGACAGCAAGCCGGGAGGAGAAGCAGCAATACATGCAATGGGGAGGTTGTATCATGAGGAAGATTGTGAAGCGGTACTGCTCAGTGGATGCAACAAATGCCTTTAACACCATTAATAGGGAGGCAGCTATTCACCCATCAAGATCAAATGCCCGAGCATTGCAAAGTACATAGAAAATCCTGATAAGGAGCCAGCTAACCTGTATATAGTTGGAATCACAAAGAAGGAAGAAATGACAATTCTCAAATCAAATGGAAGAACAACGCAAGGAGATCCATTGGCAATGGCATCGTACGCACTGGCACGATCAATTCTGCAGCAGAAAATACAACATGAGGTAACCCGAGTGAAACAAGTGGCTTATGCAGATGACCTCACAAGGTGCCATGAAAAGAGGGTATCTCAAAGAAGGGTGGCGGAGAGTACAATCGGTAGGCGAAGTCATTGGGTACCATCCGAAATGCTAGTAAATCTGTACTAATAGTGAAAGAAACCAAGTATGAAGAAGCGGTGGCAGACTTTTGATGGGACAGGAGTGAAGATTACAAAGGAGGGTCCACGCCATTTGGGAGCAGTAATAGGCACAGACAGAATGCAAGAGAGACTATGTGTGAGAAAAAGTTAGCGGAGTGGGTAAAAGGAAGTGAAAACCCTGGCAGACATTGCGGAGTCTGAACCACATGCAGCATATACTGCCTTCACATATGGTGTTAAGCACAGATGGACCTTTCTTATTAGAACCGTGCCTGTCATTAGACAGATTTCTCCAACCGCTTGAAAGGAGCAATCAGAGGAACATTCCTACCGGCCTTAACAGAGATGGAAGGCGTCACGACAAGAGCTAAGAGATCTATTTACTCTTCCGCCAAGGTTCGGAGGTATGGGGATCATAAACCCAGTGGAGGGCGCACTACAATAGTACCAAAATTCCCTTAAACTTACTACGTCTCTGACAGAAAAAATACGGGGGAGCAAAATGAAAATGATGAGGTGGACTAAGAGGAACAACGAAATGCAAGACAGGAAATTACAAAAAGAGCAGATGAAGAGAGACAGAAACATAGCCCTAGAACAAATTAAGACTCAAGAGCAAAAGAAAGCTGGTAAGGGGGTAAGAACTGAAAATAAGAGTTGAGATGGCACAAGACCACGGTGGCTTCAAATTTGAGCTCACGCGTCATGGGGTCCCAATAAAGGAGAAAGGCTGTGTTCAGCTTAAATAAACAAGAATTCAAGATGCCGTAGCCTTAGAGGTAATGGGGTTGGCCAGTTATATTTCGAACCTGCCGCTGCAATGTGCATGTGGTGAAATGAAACAACTCAGACCACAATGTATGACTTAGTAAGAAGGAGGATTCATCTTATCAATCCGGCAATGATGAAGTACGAGACATCACACTGGGCACAAATGCTGGACGAGGTGTGCCATGATGTCAGAATCGAACCGGAACTTCTGCCTATGGACGGACAGCGCTTGGCCCACAATACTGCAAATACTGCAAATGAAGCAAGAGTGGACGTAAGTGCTCGAGGTTTTTGGACGAGGGGACAACGTGCTTTTTTCGACATCAGAATCTTCAACCCAAGAGCACAAACCTATCGTGAGCGAGGACACAAGGCGGCATACTTGAGAAACGAAAGTGAGAAAAAAACGCGCTTATGAAGAAAGAATTTTGAACAGGGATCAAGGAAGCTTTACTCCTCTGGTCTTCTCATCGTCGGGAGGTATGGGACCTTCTGCAAGTGTCTTCGATGCCAGATTAGCTGAACAAATATCGGAGAAAAAGCGCCAGCATAGAAGCCAAGTCATAACTTGGATGAGATGCCGGCTCTCTTTCTCTCTTCTCAGGTCTGCACTCCTATGTCTCAGGAATACAAGGTCCTCCCGCTACAGAGGACAAGAGTGAGAGACTTGGACTTTGAAATGGTCGTGGCGGAGGGACGAATTGGGGAACAACTAGGTTGATTGTAGGGAGGTACTGGTACAATAAGATAAACTATAATGTAACTAGAATAAGATAGATTGTACACCACTTTGTAACTGTCACCTTAATAAAAAAAAAAAAAAAAAAAAAAAAAAAAAAAAAAAAAAAAGGAAACATGCTTACATTACTGAAATGTTTGTGGACCTGCAGTAATGCAAGTAATGGTCACTTCTATAAATCTAAAATGGCTTACTTAAGAATGGTACAGGGGTGGGACCTTCTATTTTTTTATTTGTTTATATGTGGAATATGTGTGTGCTGGAGTGAATGAGAACGAGAGAGCGAAAGAAGGTGTGTGTTTGTAAGTAACTAGTGGAAGACGCTATGGTTCTGTGGGTGAGATAAAAGTTGGAATACAAACGTGGGTGGATGTATGTGTGTTTGCTCCTACGAGGATAAAGCTGCAAGAGTGAAAGAGGAGTTTGTGTGAAGGCTGAGGTGTGTCTGGATACTTTTGGTAAGAGTGAACTAATATTTTTGATTGGGGATATGAATAGGAAGGTGGGTGATAGTATAGTAGATGAGGTGGTAGGAGGATGGGGTGTACCATCAGAGGTACAGTTGTTGTTGTTGTTCCCCAGACTGCCTGGCCGAACAGCCCGAAGGCCCCGAGCAAGGCCAAGGCCATAACCGAGCGCCCCCACAGAACCCTCCCTGCCTACAACAATAAAGCCTGGGTGACCGAAGCCACTCCATGACGGGGAGCTGAGGAGGGCGCGGAAACGCCCGGAAACCAAAGCCCCACCCAGGGCCCTGTGCTCCCTCAGCAATTATGAAGAGAAAGTTGAGGGGCAAAGGAAAAATGTATGCTTTGCTTCCAATCTTGGTAGATTGGGAGGTCAATCCACGGAAGAGACGCCGTCACTTGAGATCTAGAAAATATATAAGTAAAAGGAACAGTCAGAGTAAGCTATGGTATGGCAGAAATTGCTCAGGTCTCACTCTGATAGACCAGCCCATCACCAATGTGTTCTTTGTTGGTGTAAGTGGTTTGTGTTATACAGTCTTCCATATGTGTTTGATAGTGTGCGGTGTTCTGTTACAACCCGGACAGGTGTCCTGGACGGAGTCATAGCCTCTTCTAATTACTCAGAAGGGCTGGTGCCCGCATTGCAGCCTAGCCAGGTGACTCTGTTCTCACGGAAAGGAGGTTTCTGAGGGATGGACTTCAGGGGCTGTGCATGTAGCCGAGTGTTGTCTTTGAGTGACTGTATGAATCGGTGGGTTGATTTGAGTATGGATATGCTTCTGGAGGCTGGCTTGGGGTGGGCAAGGGGGGAGCGAAGACAGTATTTGTGTATGATAACGAGTGCTACGTGTTGTTTTGCTGTTTCTTGGTGTGTGTGTGTGTGTGTGTGCCATGTAGTGTAGTGGGTGGTGTGGAGGCTGCGGCGAGAATGTGTGCCTTCATATCAAGGTGATCCTTAATTTAGAGGAATTTGGTTTCCTGGTGGGATCGGACTTTGCGGTCTGATCTTCAATCAAAGACCTTACAAGTGAAGCAGCTCTTAACAGGGTTGCCTGGAACGCCGCCATTATGACGTGAGACTGGAACTGCATTTCGTGTGGAGCCCTCGGTTATTAAATTTGGGTATGTAGGATTATGTATTTATAGGTGGTCTGTACGTGTGATAGCTGTGCAGCCAGTGATTATTTTGAGGGCTTTGTTCTGTATGGTCTGTAGGGTGTTGTGATGTGTTTCAGAGAGCTTAGATGTCCAAGGAGGGCTAGCATATTCCATCACTGAACGTATTATATTGTTTGAATACTGAGATGGTAGTTTCTTTGTTATGTCCAAATGTTAGGCAAGTGACTTGGGGGTGTTTGGTCTTGGTGTCCGTTTTATACTTGTACAGGTCGCCCTCACTAACCGATGCATCGATGTACGATATTCAACGTATTTGATCGTTCTTCTTTACTACCCGATGTCCGATGGCCGTGAACTCGTGTTACAATTGCTCAACCGATCGCCGGCCCTTAACGCTGGCTGAAACCAGCGAACGCACCGCAAATGGCACCACATTTGTTATGATTAATCGCAGCCACCAAGCCTCAGCGGCCAAGCCATTCAACTCGGCCTAGTATCTCCCGCAGTCTTGATCAACTTACAACTAAGTGTTTGTGTCCGTGTTGGTGATATAAAATTGATATCTTACATTTGTGATCGCAAGTGAATATTCAGTGATGGCTTCTAAGCGTCCTGCAAGCTACAGTGCATCGGATGTGAAGCCCAACGGCTAGAAAAAGCTTGTGCTTGGAGGTAACACTTAACATAGTGAGGCGGAGTGAGGGGTGAGGGCACCATTCCATCACACGTGCTATAGGCTTGCCCCTGTCTACAGTTTGGTTGCAACTGTGCTTAAAAAAAGTCAAGATTAAACAGCAGCACTTTGATAGCCAAGACAACAACCAAGTATCGTGAGCCAGTAATGGAGAAAATGTGAGCACCTTTAATAGCTGTTAGTCGCCCAAACTCGTCGCCGCATGCCTTTATCTACTGCCCTGTTCTCTGCTAAGGCATTATCTATATGGTATGACTTAAAGAAGGAAATGCAGGTGAATGAAGGAGTAACATTTAACCCCGCCAGCCCCGGCTATGTATTTATATATTCCCCGAAACCCGGGGGTTTTGGCCGAAAAACGTCTACGCCTAGGCTGCCGCATCTTTGTTATTGGGCTTGCTCCGCATTCCCGCATCTCCAAGCGTAGATGTGTTTTCGTACCTGTAGAATGGCATTAGTAGAGCTCTCTAAGTCAACTGTTCAGTTGTGATGATGATTTCATTGGAGATATCTTTATGGCAAAAAGCCACTTTACACTACTTTTCGATCCTTACATAACATACAGGAACACACAAGCGACGCACTCCTTCTTGTGGCGGGAGATGCGGGCGTCGGTCCAGCCGGCTGTTGTTACATGCGTCGGACGGATGCCTCGCACACCAAGCTCACAGGCTTTCAAGCACTGGGGGCCTCAGAGCCCTTCCGGGTTGCGCGGACCGAGTTTTTTATGGGTGTTTAAGAGCTCTTCCGGGTCTGATGGGTTAAGGCCAGCAAGGGTGGTTCGAGCGATATAAGGCACAAGCTCTCCTACACATCAAGATGAGGACCTGGAGTGGCAGCGTCTACATCGTGGGTCCATCTCCCGGGGCTGCCGACCAGGGACAAAATTGCGACCGATTGGGGACAGCCGGCTGGCCGACCATGTCCTGGCGCAGCCAAATCGCCTCAACATCCCTTTCTCCTTCCTTGAGGCACGACAACCTGGGTGGCTTCAGGCGCCCGGGCAAGTACGTAACCTCCTCAATCTCCCTGATGAGTGATGGGTCTACGGCGAGATGGAGAAAATGCGAGGTACAACACCAGGCAAGGCCAGTTGGCTCACGCCGCTTCACCCGAAGACCGTACAACCCTTGTCAGGAACGAAGAGAGGGCATGCCGAGGAGGTGAGTAGGACCGTTGACGACGAGGCGAGGGTGAGCGGGACCTGCGACGCTTCAACCTCTTCCTCCCGTGACAGACATCGTCGACCTATCAGACGCAGCACTTGAGTCAGGCGCCTTGCGCCCAGCCGGACGACACTGGGTGCAGCAGGACCCTCACTTGGTCGTCCAGGAATTAGGGGTCCTATGCAGGTCCTTCACATGGAGAGAAATGCTCGCCCACGTAAGAGGCGGGACCTGGCCACACTAGATCACGTAGGGTGAGACTCCACGGTCGTAAGGTCCAAAGGCAAGGCCACATGCTGGTTATAAGTTCCTTTTGTAGCAGGCAACATGGAGACAGCATTCCGTATGACCCACACCCAAGGCCCGTTTCCCACAACCAACGAGAGCATGCAAGACATACACACTACACCCGGAAAGAAAAACCCTGTTAGTGTAAAAATAGAAAAACCCACCGTAGGTAGGGAGGCAGTATCACGGTATCTATCTATCTATCTATCTATCTGACGCCGTGATCCCCGAGGGTGGCCACGAACGACCGCCCCCATGCACCTCTGTGCCCAGTCAGTCGGCGACCCTCCCCCCAACCACAACGCCCTTCGGTCATGTACTTCCTCCTCCCATCCATCCACTTCTCATTCGGTCTACCTCTCCCTCCTGTCCCTCCACCTCGCTCTCGTACACCCTCTTAGTCCATTCTCTCGCTTTCCATACGTTCCATATGTCCGACCATCTCAAGTTGTTCCTTTTCACACTTTCCAGCACATCCACCTCCACACCACACCTCCTTCTTACTTCCTCATTAGTTTGTCTATCCCTCCATGTAACTCCGCATGCACTCCTTAAGTAATTCATTTCCACTGCTCTCACTCTTGTTCTGAGTCTCTCAACCAACGTCCATGCTTCCCTTCCGTAAGGCAGTGGCGGGGGTACCACACCGTCATGCAAGGACTTCTTCACTTCCATACTGACCACCCTATTTCTTGTTACTGCTTTAGCATTCCTACAACCCTCTTCCCCTGTTTGTACCCCTCTCCCGCACTTCTTCATCCATATTCCCATCTTTACTCAACACACTGCCCAGACTTAAAAGAGTTGACGATCTTCATAGCCTGACCGTTCAGCTTCACCTCACACTCTGTGACTTCACCCCTTTCGAAGACCATAACCTTGCTCTTCCCCGCATTTACCTTCAAATTCCGTTTTACGCACACTGTTCCAAACTCATTTACCAGACCCTGCAACTCCCATTCATTATCACTCATCAGAACTGTATCATCCGCAAACAGCAGTATAGGTAGCTTTCCACTCAATTCCCTCCCTTTTCAGCGATACACCAACATCCACTGCTCTTGATAGTATTTCTTCCATGCTCCATCCATATATAATATTAAACAACCACGGGGCCATCACACACCCCTGTTTCAAACCACCATTCAGGTCAAAGAACTCGCTCTGCTCACTCTCCACACGTACTGCCTTCTTTGCACCCTCATATATGCTCTTCACTACTTTCAGCAACTTGCCCTCTACTCCGTATATTCTAGTACTTTCCACAAACCTTCTCTACTCCACTCTGTCATAGGCCTTCTCCAAGTCCATAAAGGCAACATACACCTTTTGTTTCTTATCCAGATACTTCTCCACAACACATTCAGGGTAAAAAATATGATCTACACATCACAGGTATGTACAAAATTAATGGCATACGAGAGTAATTATCTTACAGTTTTCTTACAGTAGATCCTCTGGAAAAAGGCAAATAGCCTGTGTATCCAGCTCAGTACCAGTACTTGCACCGCTGCGGTCGTTCACGGGGATGGCGGCGGCGTAGCAGACGCAACATTTTTTACTATTCTGTATTTTTTGCTTTATAATCAAACTTCAAATCTTGTCTCGCCATGCTTTATCAAGATTACTTTCAAACTCCCTTACTGATTCGGAATCGACTACATACTGGGGCAGTGCGTTCCACTCATTTACCACTCTATCACAAAATGAGTTCTTTGCCTTCTCAAGCCTATTTCTTTCTTTGTAAATTTTCTTTGAGTGTCCTCTCGTTCTTGTTCCCTCCCGCATCAGAAGATACCTTCACACAATCCTCATCATACTTTCCTGACACTATCTTAAAAGTCTCTATCATATCCCCTCTCTTTCTCCTATATGCCAGTGTCGGAAGCCCCAGTGTCCTCAACCTCTGCTCATAGCCCGCGTTCTTCAACGTTGGTACTAGCTTTGCTAGCTCTCCTCTGCACTTTCTCCACTGCTTCTATATCCTTTACCCATATATGGAGCCCACACCTGGCGCATATTCCAGGTGCGGCCTAACCAGCGCTGTATAGAGATTCCTGAAGATTTCTTCGTCAAGTGACACAAAGTCCTCCTTATCAGCCCTACAATTCTATTGGCTTTGTTTATCTTTTCCGCTAAATGTTCTGAGAAATTTTACTTATTGTCTATCACTACTCCTATATCCTTCCTGCATTCACTTCCTCCATCGCTTCATACATACAGACTATTTGTTAGTAGTCTTGGCAAATCCAACGTCAAGGCTATTAACCTAATTGCAATGACGACTTGTCTATTTTGACTGCTATGTCGTCATTCCAACCGCGGTTAAAAAGAAAACGTCTAGAGTCTACTCCTTATCTTGCTCTAGGAGACGTTGTACATTAACCAAAACTACCACCGAAGGTGAAAAAAAGCATAGAAGAGAAGAAAAAGGGGTTTACCTTAGTTACCGCTTAAGGCCCATCCTGTGTTCCGTCATGTGCAGATCCCTGTCGAACGTGCGCATGAGCGACCCTCTCTTGTCATCATTTTTTCACGCGCTCCATTGAATGCAGTCGCTTTTGTTGTGCTCCTTTAATTCCCCCTGTTTAGGTTCGTTTCGGCTTATCTGGCCTTCTTTTTTGTTAGACAGATGTTACGTGATCTAGGGCACACGTAAATGGGCTCCTCAGTGTGTTTAATGGAGACGCGTGTGGAAATAGCTACCGAAGGTACGGGGGCGCCTGGCGTTCCTCGTGTGTGTTTTTCATTCCTTTCTCTTTTCATATTCTTTTTTCCTGTTAGTCTGGCCTCAGTTTAGCTTTTAGCTTATTTTAGCCTAGCTTGTTTCTCATTCAGGAATTGCTATGCCCCTATGAGTTTTTCATATTTTCATAGCCTAGGTGTACAGTTGGTTCACGATCTGAGATTTCGTGGTGGCGGTGCTGTTTGTAGGGTTTGTGTCGGCCGCATTATTAGCGTTATTCCCGAGTCCCCCCCTTTCGAGCCTTCACTGTGTCTCAAGGGCCTGGGCGCTTGGTGGTTCGTGATATCCTGGGGTACCCCACGGGGGCCCCTCCCTCACACCACAGGGTTTTTCGCCCCTGACACATTCTGTCCTCACGGCTAGGCCACCCTTTTTCTCGCCAGTTTCATTTACTGGTTTTTGTGTTCCCTTACTGTTTTCACCTCCATCCTTTCATACCCTTTTGCCCAATCCTGGGGTACCCTACGGGGGCCCCTGTTTGTGCCAAACCACCCTTCCTGCCACTTCTCCTCATGGGCTTTGCTCTATCTCTGTGGGTTGGGTGGTTCCTAGGGGAATGTGCCTCCTCTCCCCTGGTGTGTCTTCCTTGCCTCTCCCTTGACCGGTTGAGTCAGGATATTATCAAGGAAGACACTGCTCAGCTTGATGGCCATCGTCGCTTGGAGTTCATAAGGAGATGACGCTTTTTTCTGGGCCTCTTTTGGTATTTCCTAGACGCTCCTCTCTCTTTTTCGGCGCCGGACCATCTCGGCCGGTCCCGCAAATTTGCGGGGTGCTCGATTCGGTCCTCTGGGACATTTCGGTTCCCCGCAAATTTGCGGAGATCGTTGGGGGGGTCCCGCGAAATTGCAGGAGGGTGGTGTCGGTACGGTTATGCCTCCATTGGCCCGCAAATTTGCGGTAATAGTTGGCTTTCACTATTGACTTTTGTTATGTCATCTTGTTGCCTGATACTATATTGGTGTATGCACTTTACTGGTGTTATAGGCCCTGCATGTAAGATGTTGAGTGGTGGTTAACACTTTCTCCATCTTTGCAGGTTCTGCTAGTGCTCTTCCGCCTTGGCCGCCCTCCTCACCTACCTCTGTGCTCCCAGTTTAGGGTGAGTACGGATACCTGTTTGCATGTGTGTTCCTGTTTCCCCATGCTCCTTCCCTGGTTCTTCTTGGACATTCTCTCCACTTACTCCTTCGACGTGCTGATTATGGTGTGTGTTCTTCTAGTGCAGGTAGGCTGCCTTGCTTTCGCCTTGGTTGTCGCTCCCCGTGCTTGGAGAGCCACAAGTCCTGCTTGCGCCACTCGCTCTGTGTGTCCTCTACGGCCTACCTCCCTGCTCTGTGTGGCACGTGTCTGGCCCTGGTGGTTGTGCTGCTCCATGGCCCTGGTTCCTCGGCGGCGGCTGTGGCCTCCTGCTTCCCTTCCGTCGGTGTGGCCGATGGTCTCCCGCCACATTAGGACTGTGGGCCACCGTTCCCCGGCCTTTGTTGGCGACCGGATCCGCGTCGCCCTGGGTATCCCTGACCCGACTGAAGGCCATTTACCTGGCCCTCTCCCTGCTCGGGCCCTCTCCCCTGGGTCCCGCAGCCGGTCGTCCCCTCGTCGGGGGGTTCCCCGGCTCCGTCCACGCTCTCGCTCGCCTCGTCGTCCTCCTGATCGCCTTGACGCCGCCCATCGCCCTCGTCATGGCTCTCGCCCTGAGGCCGGGGTTAGCGGCTCTGCCCCTGTGCGACCTTCCCATGGCCTCTGCGGATAGGGGCTCTACTCCCTTCCGCCCGCTTCCCCAGCCCAGACGACTTCCTCTTACGTTGTCCTCTCCGCGCGCGGTTGTTCATGCTGTAGCTGGCCCTCTGCTCCCTCCTCCTACACTGTCCAGGAGGGTCCGCCTGGATGTCGTTGCTTCTCCTACTTCACCTGCTTCAGTGCCTATTCTTCCTTCACGGTCTCGTCCCACGGTGGTGGTCCCTCCCTCCTCCGCCTCGGTGTCGGGCCGCCCTGTTATCTCAGCCCCGGGATCCTTGCTCTGTTTCCCCCCGCGGCTCCTGGCCTCCTTTCAACCCGCCAGCCTTCCCACTCCCGTCGCCCTGCTCCCCCTCATTCTTCTCTTCCTGACCTTCACTTACCGTCTCGCCAGGGGGTACCCCACCTCTTGCCTCGGTGGGGTTTCGTGAGGTTTCGGGGTCCCCTTTCTCAGGAGCTGATGTGTCGCTGGAAGAGGGGAATGGTGCTGTTTCCCCCTCGGCCGTTTCGTGATCGGGGACGAGTCCCTCGACGGCGACACACAACCGTCGTCGCTCGCCTTCCTTGGGCCGCGACGCTGCTGGTTCGTGTCCGTGGGTCTCGCTCCCGCTCACGCTCGCCCCTGCGGGCCGACCAATCTGGGGGGGGGGGGGGGTAGCCTCTCTCGCATCAATTGTCGGCTATGCAGGGCGGGTTGTGTCACGCTTCGACGGACGCTTGGAGTCGATGGAAGACTCCCTCTCCTCGGCCTTCTTGGCGGTGCCTCACCCTCAGCACCTCACCCTACCTACCCCTGCTACGTCCCCCTCCCTTCTGCGGCCCTACGCTCGGGTCACACTTCAGCCGCCCTGACATCCTTCCGGCTGTTTCAGTCCCTGGCTGTGTTGACGGGTCTGTCCTCCTATGGGACAGGTTTGTGCGACGCCGGTACGCCTGGCTTAGCCATCATGCTCGGTCACCCTCTCCCATTGGAGGCCTGGTTTGCTGAGGCCTTCGACTTCACACACCGATCCGTCGACGGCTCTCCTTCCGTCCCTCCCCCGGAGTCGTCCCTGATTTTGCCTCCTCTTGTGTCTGTCGGCGGGTTTGGACGGCTCGTTCTGGTCCTGGATGAGCGCGCCCGTTCTTGAACTTTGTTCTATTGCTACCCCGTTCTTCTCTCACCCGGATCAGCCCTCTGTCGCCAAGGTTTTTCTCCCTTGCGACGGAGGGTGACGGACTTATTGTCCTTGTCTTTAGGTTCCCTCCAGACGTCTGTTTCACCACCTGCGGCTTTTCGAGGCGTCTGCGCCAGGCGATCTTCGCGAGGGTTTGGACCGCGTTCAGCGGGTCCACCTTCGGCTCGCGGTGTCCTTGGTTCCCGAGCTGAAGGCGGTTTTGTGCGCGGCAACTCGGCACCGCACGACGGTACGGTCTTCGTTCTGCCGGCCGGCCCCCTTGGTTATTCGTCAGGGTTTGTTGTACTCTGCGCTATCTCCGTCGGGGTTTTTTACGCAGGATGCTTGGGAATGCTCCGCTTCTCTGTCGGCGGCCCCTGCTTCCGCCACACGACGCCGTGCTGTGTCGTTACGGACCCTGCTTACGTCACGCACCGACGCGCTGTGCCGCGCGCGGGGTCTTCTCAGTCCCGTCCTTCTGCCGGTCCTCTTCGGGGTGCTGCTGCAAGTGCTGCCGCCTTGCACGTGCGCAGGACTGGGACGTTGCTGGCCAGTGCTTCGGTTCCGCCTCGCACTTCTGTTCTTGCCCCTTTCATCCCCTCTGTGTCGGGGCTGGCCGGCCTTCCACTTCCGGCCGCCTTTCAAAGGGGTCAGCCCCGCGCCGGCCTTGGGTTGGGGTGGCCCGCCCTTTTCGGCGAGGGTAGGGGGGTGGTGGGGGAGAGGGGGGCAACCTGGCGCTCTTGCCCGCACGGCCCGTACCGGGGGTACCTCCACGTCAACACAATGTGTAGTTCTCTGGGTCGGCCTCCTTGTTCTCCTTCTCGCCTGGGCGTACCGGGTCGCTCCCCTCCTCTCGGGTGCTCCCTCGGGTTGTTTTCGCCCTTGCGCCCCTCGGTAGCCGCGAGGGACGTTGGGGGGGCGGCGGGTTGCGCGGAGAGGTCTCACCTGGAGGTGGACGTCCAGACCCCCACTCCGCTCTTGTCACCGACAACGGCCCATCTCTTCAGAGGTGGCCCTCGTGTTCACTTCCATGCCCGAGCTGGGTAGCGTCGAGGGAGTTGGGTGCCGGTCCCCCGGTTTTCCTCTCCCGTGTCTTTCTGGTTCCGTCGCCGACCTGCGACGCGATGCGACCGGTGGTGGATCTGTTGGCCCTCAACGGGCACATCGTGCACACACGGTTTCGGATGCTGCCGGTACCCCTGGTACGCCTGGCCCTGTGCCCTCTGTCGTGGGTAGTGTCGCTGGCCCTCCAGGATGTGTCTTGGCTCGTTTTCCTCTCGCTTCCTCCTTTCGCGTCCATTCTTCTTGCCGATCGATCGTGTTCCTGTTCGACGGCCTTCCCTTCGGTCTCCACATCGCGCCACAGATCTTCTCCGCACTGGTGGGGCAGGCTCTGGGTCCTCTCCTCAGGAGCGGGCTCCAGCTCCTGTTTTCCTTGGCCGTTTGGTTGGTAGTTTCCGACGCCCTCGGCCTGTGCATTGGCGACGCCCTCACAGTCGTTCGCGACATCGCACGGTTAGGGTTCCCCTTCGATGTTCCCAAGTCACGCTTGACCCCGCGTCGCGTGTCGTGCCATGGGTCGGTCTCGCATGGGTTTTGTCCAGCGCTACGGTGACCCGGGGTCTCCCGGCCGCGGTGCACCTTCGGTGGACGGTCCTCGCCGTGTTGCACTCGGTCTCCCTCCCGGGGTGGCTCTGGGACTCGTTCGTGGGTTCGCTGCATTGGGCCGCTCTGCCCCTTCCCTTAGGGAGCCTCTGGCTACGCCGCCTCCTCCTCATGGGCACCGCGGTGTTTCCGTTGCCCCTATGGATCGGCTCCTGCCGCTCCCGCGTACCGTGCGCCGACGCTCCGGACGCTGGGTTGCCCGGGGCTCGCCCTCTGCGGCTGTGCCCTGGACCGCCCCCCCCCCCCCCGACGGTCTGGGTAACCACAGATACGTCGAGCGAGGGTGGGTGAGGTTCCCAATCGGACCTGGGACGTCCACCTTCCCGGCAGATGGGTGGTGGTCTCCCTCCTCTTACCTGTCTATGCCCTCGGATTGTTGGTTCCTTTGTTCTTCCTGCGGGACCACGCGCTGGCCCTTCGGGGTGAGTCGGTGGCCTTCGGGTTGGACACTCAGACAAGCTGTCCCCTGTTTCCTTATGCGGGGGTCCTCCAGGTCGTTGACTCTATTAGGGGTCTCGGTGGAGTTGTTCTTCCTCGCGGACCGACACCCCTTCTCCTTGCATGCCTCCTCCCTGCCCGGGCCGCCACCCCTTTTGGGCGGCCGCCCTGTCGAGTGGGCAGGGCCTTCTTGTAGAATGGTCGTTGAACGGACTGTGTTCGCCGACCTCGTGGCTTCCTGAGGTGTTCCGGAGGTCGCCTTGTTCGCATCGGGGGTGCCGCGCCAGTTGCCTCTGGACCTCTCCCTCCGGCCTCGCGCTCCGGGGGGGGTCCGGACGCTTTCATGGTCGCCTGGTACAGGTGGCGGTCGATATCCATCTTTCCGCCACCAGACGCGCTGTCGATGTGCCCAGTCTTCGCGAAGCTGCGGCTGTACCACGGCTGCGTCTGGCTCCTCGCGCCTCTGTGGCCGGCACGGACTTGGTCCGCCCGGTTGCCGCGGTGGTGCCCGGGTCCGGTCCCTCTACCTGTCTCCGGCTTCCACTTGGGCTAGGTTGGGGTCCTGCGGACCTCTTTGGCCTTCGCATCGTGCTTGTTCATGAGGCACGGTGGCTCCCGGTCCCCGGCCGGGCCCTGACTGACTTCCTGCAGCGTTCCTGGCCGTCTTCTCCTTGGGGGCCTTACGGGTCCCGCTGGAGGTTTTTTACTAGATGGCTACAGGCCACTCGCCTGCCAGTTGGCTCTCCTTCCCTCGTCCTACGCTCCTTGTTTCACCTCTTCCGTACACGTCGCTTTCCAGTCGACGCTATACGTACCCACTTGTCTGCCGTCCGGGGGTTCTTTGGGTCCGTCGCTGGGCTGGTCGTTCCGCCACGGGAGCTGGATTCCTTCCTGACGGCTGCCTTCCGGGATCGACCGCCTCCGCGCCAGGTCCCTCCGCAGTGGGATCTGGGGCGGGCTCTGGTCCTTCTGGCTTCCCCCGCGTATACAAGGGCCGCTACGCCGGTTCCGTTGCTCGGGCGTCCACTCTTCCTTGTCGCTCTGGCCAATGGGGATCGGGTGTCTGCACTAGCGGCATTGTCACGGCCCCGGGACTGCGTGCGATTCTCCCCGTCCTTGCATGGCGTCTCGTTCGCCTCCTCCCCTCCTTTTGTTACCACGCATGGGAGGGAGGCCCCCGTTTTCCAGCCTTTCGCCGTCCAGGCTTTACGGCGTGGGCATCCTCGCCATGTGTTGTGCCCGGTGTCATCCTTGCACTCCTCTGTTGCGTCTGTGGCGCCGCCTTCGGGTACTGCTGTGTGGGTGTCTCCTCGGACAGGTGGGAGGCTCTCACAGGTGCAGATGGGCCGCCACGTTTGTCGGACCGTTCGTGCCCGTCACCCTGTTTGTAGGGGTTTCTGCGCACGATGTCAGATCCTTTGCTGCCTCCTTCCGGTTCCTGCCACGTCGATCCTTCCCTGCCATCGCCTCAGCGGTTTTGTGGTCTTCTATCAATTCCTTCATCTCCTCCTACCTCTCCGTGTCCAGTGTTCGACCCCCTCGGCCGGTGATTGCTCTCGGGGGTCGTGTTTCCTGGTGCTCTGGCGAAGATCCCTGGTCTTCCCCCCTTGTCCCTCGTTCTTTTCCTTTGTTTTCTTTGACAAAGGGGGGGGGGGGGGTGTATGGGTTTGCAACACTGGATTGCAAGTTTGGGATTATGTATTGTTCCAGTACATAAGTGTTTTTGCCACATTGAAAATTGTGTTTTGTTCTTGTGTTCAGTGTTTTTGTTGGTTTTTGAAGAAAAGGGATTTTGGGTACAGTACCTTTTTGGTTTCAGACAAGTCTATGTTTTTGCATTACTATGAATGACGGGCATGTGTTAAAACTGTTCTTTTTAGCTACTCCTCAGTTTTTCACTCTTTTATTAAACTCTCTTGTTTACATTGTGTCTTTGTCATTCGTAATTTTGTTTATGCATTGGTTTTTTTGGTAGGTTGGGCTTGGATGTCCTCCTCCTATTTGTTATGCAGCCTTGACGTTGGATTTGCCAAGACTACTAACAATTTGGGAGGTTTGACGTACCTCCCAACCTACCAAATAGGAAAACCTACTATTTGGTAGTAGTCTTGGAAAATCCAACGTACATAATACCCTCCCTCACGCCGGACCCCTGCCCATCCGCGTTCTTCTGCTGACGTGAGATGTGATGACAAGAGAGGGTCGCTCATGCGCACGTTCGACAGGAATCTGCACATGACGGAACACAGGATGGGCCTTAAGCGGTAACTAAGGTAAACCCCTTTTTCTTCTCTTCTATGCTTTTTTCACCTTCGGTGGTAGTTTTGGTTAATGTACAACGTCTCCTAGAGCAAGATAAGGAGTAGACTCTAGACGTTTTATTTTTAACCGCGGTTGGAATGACGACATAGCAGTCAAAATAGACAAGTCGTCATTGCAATTAGGTTAATAGCCTTGACGTTGGATTTTCCAAGACTACTACCAAATAGTAGGTTTTCCTATTTGGTAGGTTGGGAGGTACGTCAAACCTCCCAGTATCCTACCTGGTCTATTTTGCTTGTCCCAATCCGCATGTACAGTACTTGCATTTTTTTGGATGAAAAGGCATTAACCAATGCTCAGACCATCCCTTCATGCCCTCCACATCTCCTTGAAGCAAACCCACATCTTCCTTACTCCTCACTCTTCTATACAGCTTAGTGTCATCCGCATACAGGTATACCTCACTTCCATTAGTTATAACTTCAGGTAAGTCGTTGATAAATATAACGAACAGTAGTGGTCCGAACACAGATCCCTGAGGAACCCCACTTGTAATTTCCCTCCACCCCGAGCCTATTCCATTCACCAGCAACCTCTGTCTCCGATCTTTCAGGAAGGCTTCTATCCATTTCACACATTTCTCCCCTATATTATAGCTTCTAACTTTCTCTATTAACCTTTTATGTGGGACCTTATCGAAGGCCTTCATAAAATCACAATATACCACGTCTATTGCATCACCATCCTCTAGAATTTGCATCCAATCATCTACCACTTTAATTAGCTGTAGTACCGTCGACCTCCCCGGCAAGAATCCGAACTGTCTCCCACTGAAAAGTTGGTTTGATTTCATATGCTCCATTATTCCTTCTCTAATTACCGTTTCCATTAGTTTACACACAACACTTGTCAAACTGACTGGTCTATAATTTCCTGGATCATTTCTCTTTCCCTTCTTAAATATAGCTGTTATGTTCGCCTCTCTCCAGTCCATCGGGATTTGTCCTGTATTAAACGATACCTCAAATAACATTTTCAATGGCTCTACTAACATCTCACCTCCTTCCTTTATGATTATTGGGTGTATCCCATCTGGTCCCAGGGACTTACTTCTGTTCATTTTTTCTATAGCCCTTCTTATTCTAGCATGGGAAAACTCTATTAGTTCTAGTGCAGGTGCCTGTTTGATGGGAATATTTGGCACTGCATCATCCGACTACTGTTAGTACCCCCCCAAAGTATTTCCCCAGCACCTCTGCTTTCTCCTTATCAGTCTCCGCTCTACTCCCATCATCCAACCCCCCTACCAGCTCTGGGATCCCTACTCTTCTTGTTAACTTTTCCTGAATGTACTTCCAGAATATTTTTGGATTATCCTTCACGTTTCTTGCAATCTCTCTCTCCCTTTCCTTTACCCCCCCTCCTTGTCTCCCACCTTATTTTATTGTTTATCTGTCTACGTTCCAAATCCACTACTTTAGCTTCTATACTAGACCCCCTGTTCTTTTTTAACACTTTTAATCTATCCCACAATCGTTTCTTTCTTCTTATCAAAGTTCACAGCTTTCTTTTCATTGGTAATTCTGGGTTCGTTCTTTTCCTCAATTTTGTTTTATCCTTATATTCCCTTACTGGTACACATTGGGATATAACATCCTCCAGTTTGACGCTAAACTTCCTCCACATTCCTTCAGCGTCTTCACCGTTCAAGTATTCCCCCCAGTCAATGTCCAGACACCTTCTCAGCAGGTCATAATCTGCTCTGTCATACTTGTATATTTTTTTATTGCTTCTATCATCCCTCTCTGTTTTAATATTGCAACTAAAACTTATACAGGCATGGTCACTACGACCTATAGGGCTATCCACATTGACATGTTCCACTATATCATCCTCATTGCTAAAAATTAAATCGAGTACACTCCCCTGCTTCCCATCTCTATATCTTGTCATCTCTGTAATATGTTGCTTTAAAAAACAATCTCTTACTTTCTCTATAAACTTGTTTTCCAGGCTACACTATCCCGCTGGAGTAGTACAATTTGCCCAGTTGATCCTTGGCAAATTGAAATCTCCAATCAAAATCTTATATTTGTTCTCTCTATTATCTATTTCCTCCATTGCTTTCAGTAGGTTATCATCCTCTTCCCTACTATTATTTGGGCTTCTATATATAGAGGCAATTAGAATTGACCCTCTTGTACATTTTGCTTCAATACACAAATACTCACAATACTGCTGTCTCATATCCACCTTATTTACCTTGAGCTCTTTTCTTACATAAATAAACAGTCCTCTTCCAACCTCTGCTTTAATAGCATTCCTCTCGTACAACTCAAAACCCTCCAAACTATACTCCACCAATTCCCTTTCAATTCTAGCATTTTTTGGTCTTACTTCTTGTAAGGCTATGACATCTGGTTTTTGCTCTTCATCCTGCAACCTACATATCAGTTCTCTTTTCTTGTCCTGGGTAAACACATAAACATTACTAAACATAATCCTTAATCTTTCTACCATTCCTTCAGCAGCTACATCATCCCGCTCCTCCTGTCCGTGCCCTACTCCCCCCCCCCCCCCCCCCCTCACACTACTGGTACTGGGTCTGCAGCTTCTTCTCCTGTCTCTGCCCGAGACGCCGCCACCCTGCTCTCCACCCCTGCCACAACTTCTGTCACATTCTCTTCCCTCCCAGTTCTCCTTCTCCCTTCTATTCGTATAAACCACTTCCTCAATTTCCCGTCCCTCACTCTCCAGAAAAACTTCTTCTTATCCTCCTCACCCAACTTTCCATTTTCCTCATCAGCCTTTTCCTTTATTTGTTTTCTTTGTTCTATGCTCAAATCCTTCTTTAATCTTATATGCTTCAGTTCTTCATTTGTGTTTAGTCTCCAACTAAAATTTGTCACTGTCTCTACCACTGCCCTGGTTTTAAACTGTACCCTTATAGGTCTCATCTACCCCCTTCTATATCTACCTATCCTACTGACTTCCTCCACCTGCCCATCCCATCCACATCCATCTACATCAACAGCTTTCATGACCTCCTTCACTTTCTCCATATCTCTCACTTTTCTCACTCCATTATCATTCATTATAGGTTTGACTCCTGCAAAGAGATAAAGAAAACCTAATATTTAGTAGTGGCCCCGTAATCATTGACGATTATGCCTATTACATAAGGCCTCCTCTTCAAACGCTCATTTACCGTAGTTTGAATCTACCGTGCAGAGCATAAAAAAAAATTGAGGAGCCTTCATCATGAGCGCACGCAACCTCACTCATGGTTCAGTCATTATGAAATTGGGTTCTCACTACGAAAAAACTTCGTAACAAATAATAAATAAAAAGAAAATAAGAATAACTATTCATAAGCTTTCCATATACTCGTGGATGTACTTGTGTGGATATTTGACCAGACGCTGACTTCAGGCGTCATACTTCCTTCTTCACTGACATATCAAGTAAACCAAAATCCTTAATACATCAACGAATGGGAAGGGGATGGTCGGGAGGGCCCCAGTCGTCAATGATTACGGGGCCACTACTAAATATTAGGTTTTCTTTATCTCCTTGCAGGAGTCAAACCTATAATTTATTAGTGGCCCCTCCATCATTGACGATTATGCCTGATATCTAAGACTGGAGGGGGACATTCGTAATCATATCATAACTCTAGCAAAAGCAGATAATCAAACAACCACATAGTATTCTTACTTTGTAAAAAATATATATTTCTGCTCATAAACTTTATACAGCATATATATACGAAAAGGGGTACAAGCAGGAGCGTGCTTCGAAGAAGCCTGTTTGATTAAAAAGGGTTAACTCTGAGGCTCTGTACACAGATCTGCTAGTTAAGAAGGCACCCCACTTAAAGTAAGTGGTGAAAAATAAAAACTTATAAGTCTACATGTGCACATATAAACCCCATTAAACTAGTGGATATATCCCTAAAAATATACCCAAACATAAAATGAACTCTTGTACTTTCGCAGAAGTACTGAACTCTTGTACTTATGCAGAAGTACTTGCATCAAAAATAAAATTCGCAGTCGCAACTACTGAGATTTCTTAAAATTATATTGCTTCACAGCCAAAACTACTTACAACAAGAATTGTTGTTTTACTACTATTGTACTTTAGCACAATTTCCTGTAATGAATACTACAGAGAAATTTTATATCACAACACCTACATACAGTATCACAGCTCGTATGCTCCGTACACATACTCCGGCGGGGTCTAGGGTGTCCTATGTTACACTGACTGCCCCCCCCCCCCCCCCTCATTTCTTAATCTAAACAATAAGTGACTTAGAGGCCACCTAGACCCTCTGCCTTAAAGCTATACATGGCATGGAAGGTCTGTTTAGAGCTACTGAAAGGTATCGAGTCAAAAACGTATGATTAGAGGACCATAGGTGCGTGGACGCTATGTCCTTAACAGAAAAATTCTTAAGGAAACGCAAAGAGGCCGCCCATTTGCGTAAATCGTGGGCTCTTCCCACGACGCCGGGATTACTCTCTTGAATGACTTCGACTAGGAGGGAAGCTATTTTACGTTTCATTACGCGTTTGCCCGTACTTGATACCCATAAAGCACCTTGTTGATTCAGAGGTGCTACTCTCAAATATTTGGTTAGCGCTTGCACTGGACATAAATTATGGTGCACTTTTCCCCTTTTCAACGCCGGCACCGTGAACTCGGAAAACACGTGTTCACTGTGTTCATTTTTGGCGATGAACCCTGGGGAAGGTGCAATGTGAATACACTCATTGAGCCTACCAAACCTTATGCAATTAGGTGTGTTGCTCATCGCTGCCAGCTCAGATACCCTGTTCCCGGTTGCCAAAGTCAGTGCCCTTTTTAAAAGTAAGTCAAAATCTGCAGTATTTTGGTACAGACGGGAATGAAGTAAAGACAACGCTTTGTCCAGAGACCAGGTAGGCATGAGCTGACTGGGAGGTGGGCGGAGTTTAAAACATGCTCTCATGAAACCTGTTTCCTCCGCTAGTGGTATGGTTAGACCTGTACGGTCAAAGAATGGCATCCTAATCGCTGTTAAGTGATTTTTTAATGTTACTACAGATAGAAGTTTCTGCTTGAACAGATAGTGTAAATAATTAAAAACCATAGCCACCGAAGGTACGGTTTGTTCTGTCCTAAGTATCCAAGAAGTAAAGGACTGCCAGTGCGATTGATACTGTCTCTTTGTAGATTGGGTATATTGACTCATGAATTTATCGGTCACGTTTCTACCATACGGTGTTAGCCACTTGGCCTCCTGAATGTCCATAATGCAAAAGTCAGCGAGGTCTCTAGGTTGCCAATCGTGTCTAAGTGGAAATACCCGACCGGGAGCGACACCGGGTTCGGGCACCACGTTTTCAATTGCTGGTACCACAACTGCGCCGGCCACAGGGGCGCGATTAACGGGACTACGCCCCGATAATCCTGTAGTTTGTTTACTGCGTGGCACATTAGAGAAGCGTCTGGTGGCGGAAACAGATAAACGGAACTCCACATGTTCCAGGCCATCACCAGTGCGTCGGGTCCTCCCGCCGGCGTTATTGTCCGGCGGGTGAGGTACAGCGGGAGTTTGTGAGTCTCCTCGGACGCAAACAGATCCACTTGTGGACGGTAAGGCTCCGCAATCATTTGGTCGAAAATGGTTTGCTTGAGCGCCCATTCTACTGTTGTGCTCTGTCTCCAAGACAGAGCGTCTGCCCAGACGTTTGCTACGCCTGGGAGATAAGATGCGTGAAGATGAATGTTCAGCTTGTCGGCTAGAACAAAATCTTTTCTGACACGTTTAGAAACTTCCGAGATCTCGTTGACCCTTGTTTCTGAATGCAGTGAACCGCATTCAGATTGTCCATCCTGAAGGCCACCGATTTGTCCCGTAAAGTAGAGCCGTGAGCCTGAAGGAAATACAAGGGGACTAGTAACTCTTTGACATTGATGTGGGAGGTTTCTGAATGGGACCAAAGCCCTTGACCCTGATGGCCGTGGTTTGACTGAAAGCCCCAACCTATCGTTCCTGACGCATCCGTGTCTACCCATACCGTCGGCGGAGGAGAGGTCCATGACATAACCGAGTACAATGTTTCCCTCTTCGCCCAGACCGCTAGTAAGCTGTGTATTAATTTTGGGATGGGCCATAATGTTTCCGCCGGCAATAGTGGAAAAAATTTGTTGCCCTCCAATATTAAACGTTTGACTTTCAACCGGCCCAACTTTACAGTTAGTTGAATCCAGTTGAGAGAGCCGACCAGAGATTCCCAGACTCTCCGTGTCGTAGTCAGACTGTGAAGAAACATAAACAGTTTCTTGCAAAACCTGTTCCGATTGTCCACACTCTGACTCAGAGTGAGAGCAGCTGTGTCCCAGACCAGCCCTATCCACTGGACCACTCGTGAGGGAACAAGGTTTGACTTTACCGGGTTTACCTTGAATCCTAGAGATTTTACATGATTTAATGTTATGTTGACATGATTGATGCATAACTGTTCCGTCTCTGCCACCACCAGCCAGTCGTCTAGATACCACAAAATCCTGATCCCTTGTTCTAACATGGGCATCAGGGCTTGCCGGACTAATTTCGTGAATAAGCGAGGTGCTAGGTTCAATCCGAACGGCATCCTCTGAAAGACATAAGTCTGATGCATTATTCGTAAGGCCAGAAATCGTTGAAACCTTTTGTTTACCGGGACGTGCCAATACGCATCTGTCAGGTCTAAAGAACACATCCACCCTTCCGGCGGAAATGTTAGCCTGATTTGATTCACTGTCAGCATCCGGAAGGAAACATTGTGAATGTGGAGATTCAGATAAGACAGGTCTACGACCGGCCTCATCTGAACACTGTCCCTTTTGGGCACTAGAAAAAGTTTGGACGTAAATACTGGGTAATTTTGAGGGACCGGGATGATGACATTCTTGGCGATCATCTCTTGGATCAGTGACTCACCTCTAATGAAACAAAATTTGCCTTTGTCGGCTGACGTAAGCGAGGTCGCCGGAGCCACTGCCAGGTGATGCCTTTGCGTGCCACCATCCTCGCCCATGTGTTTAATGGCCATGCGCGATGACACGCCCGGAATGAGCCAGTTAGCAGACAAGGGTTCGCCGGCTGGACTACCCTCTGATCCACCCGCCGTAAGACTGGCCCTGGGAGTGAGAGAGACCCTAGTTTTTTGGTGGTGGTGGTGGTGTATGCTTAGATGACTGGCCGGGTTTGGCAGGAGACGGGCCCTGGCCCGGTCGTTGATACTTCTGTCCTTTATGATTACCTGAAAACTTTCCTTGCTTGTATCTGTACTGAGCCTGACCTTGGGTGGAAGAGGATTTAGGCAGATGAAAAGGCTTTGCGCACCAGGCTGAGCTTTTGCGACTGGTTTGGGCTTGGTAAAATTGAAAGCAGGTTTCTTAGATGGGGCGGGACTGTGCTTAAAGGCCTGAGCCATGTTGAACACTGTTCTCCACACATCCGGGGACATTAAAGAGGCAGTTAGAACAGGGGACATTACCACTTGATTTGCAATCCTATCCGGGAGCTTCTTTACGAGAGACATCCTTAGATCTTGTCTTGCCCGCACCGCCTCTAGCAAGGCTGTACGGATATCTCCCAGTGACTGTATAGAAGTCTGGAGTAGCAAGCGTCTAGACAGTTCGATAGCCTTTCTGACTTCCGCGTCCGCGATTGCCTGAGCAGATCTTAGCATTGACTTCGCTACCTGGTGTGTGACAATATACTGGGAAAACAGTCTATATGCCTTCCCACATAGCCTAAACTCCCGGTCTAGGTGAGCTGTGGACGGTGTAGAAAAGGGATCTTTAAGCTCGCATAGATTAATTTTAGGGGCAGCTAAAAATGCAAATAAAGCAGAGGGAACTCCGCCGGCAGAGAATACCGGCAGAGAGAACCAAGAATGGCTTTCTTGTGGAATTTGGTGCGAAGATTTAGAGGTAAAAGTTGTTGCAAAGTTCTGAGCCTCCACTTCCCATTCCACCCAAGGTCCCGGACCCAACTACTCCACCTTCAAAACTGGATTTGCGGCTGTGTCTGTGAACGTCTTTAAACCTAACTCTGGTGTTAGAGCTGACAGTGCTTTTATATCATTGAAACCGTCATGCTTGGTCCAGTTCGAAAACAGTTTTGAAGCTGACACAGGGGGTAGGGCAGGTGTTGAAGTATACACAAAATAATCATGGTGATAATAGTTAGGAATGGCCTTAATATTAACATCAAGTACATTTCCTAGAATATCTAAAGCACGTAACTTCCTAGATTTATTCCCTTGGATTACCCACTCACGTGGTACCGGAAGCTCCCCCGACATAGTGGACTGTGCTACCTCTGGCTTTGCTTGGAACATTGTTACCCATGACTCATCCGGCCCGTATAAGAGGGGCATAGCTCCCTTTCTGATCGGTGCCTTGTCTAAAGGGGGAGGATTTACATCTGCTACTACTCTCACATTGGAAGTAGTCAGTGCCGCCAAAGTTGGCCTAGTAACATTAGTAGGTGATACAGGGGGAGGGTGCGGAATTTGTGTCAAAGCAATGGAAGTAGCCAGAGGTCGGACATTCGATGCTGTCGTGGAAGCTCCCAAACCAACTGTAGGAGTCTCCGGCTGCTGGCCAAAAAACTTAGTTAGTGCATTCGCTAGTAACCCATTAATTTCATCAGCTGTGACAAATTTAGCAGAGGATGAACTATGCGGCGAATCATTCCTACTCTGAGAGTCGTCTATCAATGAACCTGACTCTTGAACCTCCATCTCAGAAATTATAGAATCCTCATCCCTTTCCTCCGGCCTCTCATGAGAGGATTCCGCCGAAGCCGGGACCCCCTCATGCTGCCATGTTAAGTCCGGGATGGACGATGGGATCTCAGCGTCCCGGTGGACGTCTGCCACTACCTGTGTTTCATGAAAAGGATGTGAGCCGTCACTCCATGGCTGGGAGTACCTCCAAACTCCCCGGTTTTGGCCGGAACTCACTTGTGAGCTAGGTACCACACCAATTACTGAGCCCTCACTCGAGCCCTCTAGAGGGTTATAACTTCTGGTAGAACTCTCTAAATCTAAAGCTGGTACATGTGAACTGGGAATAATATTTGGTGACAACCTGTCCGCCGGTATATCCCCCACCACAGTCTCTGACTCCACTCCCGACCTGTCAGATTGGACATGAGACATGTCGGGAGTAGAGGCAGAAAGCGAGGTACGAGGCTCCGGCGAACGCCGGGAGGCCTTTCGTACATGAGTACAGTAGTCCCTCGTTATCGACGGCTTTTTTATAGACGGATTTGATTATAGACTGATTGCTTTATCATAGACGGATTCGACTATCGACTGACTTTAGACTGATTCGAGTATCGACTGATATATCGACGGATTAATTGTTTATTTATATTACTCTAATATACCAACCAAAAGTGGATTAAATGATGAACAATAAGACATACAATAATAAGAAAATACACCGAAAACGAGAGCAAAAATAATTAGCCTAAAGACTAGGTTTTGAGTGAATCCGGATTCACCGACGATCGGAGCGTCACTTTCGACCTCCATTTTTAATGTTATATCGACGGATTAATTGTTTATTTATATTACTCTAATATACCAACCAAAAGTGGATTAAATGATGAACAATAAGACATACAATAATTAGAAAATACACCGAAAACGAGAGCAAAAATAATTAGCCTAAAGACTAGGTTTTGAGTGAATCCGGATTCACCGACGATCGGAGCGTCACTTTCTACCTCCATGGTTAATGTTGTCAAAACCAGGCAGAAGCTCTAAGTCCACCCGCCTTTTACTTGCTTATTTGTGCCTGAACCTTGTATCTCTTGCGTTTATTATGGCCTCTAATGTATTCAGTGATAGACGGTGTGCCTGGTGGTAATAATGAAGGAATTGAATCCCCAGGACCATCAAAACAGTCAAGTCAAGTGCCATGTCTGACGAGGTTATGTGTAAAGGAAAAACTTAAAAGTACATAGGATAATTTTATTTGCAATATACTCTAATATGTAAGGATGTGTAAAGGATACACTTAAAAGTACATAGGATAGAGACCACGGATACTGTACGTGTATGTACGGTAATGCGATATCGACGGTTTTTGCTATCGACGGCAGTCTTAAGAACGTAACCCCCGTCGATAACGAGGGACTACTGTATCCTTTTTTGAAGACTTGTGACTTCGCCTTGACTTTGATTTCACACTAGGACTGTCCTTGGTCTTCTCCTCCTTGCTCTTCTTCCTCGAAGGTGAAGTAGAGTGACTATGTGTCTGCTGTCGGAGGGGAGACCTTGACCTGGACCTCGACCTTGACTTGGAAGCTGTCGCCGGGGGTGTCGGTGCTCGAGATCTCTTAGATGTGCCGGGGGAGGGAATAAGCACTTTACCCTGCCCAGTCTCTGCTGACTTATTCACATTTACTCTACTTTTAGAAGGGGTACGTTTAAGTGGGGGATGCTTAACAATTAATCGTTCCCACAGAACTATGTTATCGCACTGAAGAGCTTTATGAGCCACTGATGTAGCATAAGTAGTTAGGAGTTGTCTGACCTCGCGCAATGCAACCGCCGCGGCCTGATTATCGTGCTGTAAGACTTTGATACTTAACTGACTACAAAAAGCACAATTCTTAGTAACCCACAAACCCCTTGACCGGTCCAAGCATTTGACGCATCTGATGCACAGAGTATGCGCAAAAATAGGGATCCCTGAACAGGAGGGTGTTAAGCACAGAGCAAAAACAGGGTCTAGTGTAGCCATGACAGAGACTGGAGAAAAGCTAACCCACCCCCGGGCTTCCCCTGGTCCTCTGTTGACCCGCCGGAACACCGCCCTGGAAAAAAGAAAATTTCCAGGAATCATAAGGTTATCCCAAAATGTTCCAACACAAGTGTTAATGAACCGCCGGGCAACGAGACGTAATACACCACCATTACCTCTTGTTACCCTGTAGGTTCATATGTAAAGATTTTAGAATATCTTTACTTGTCCAAAAGATTTAAAAATATCCTCTGACATGATATAAAGACGAGCATATCTTTATAAATGACGCAGTCTTCCCAGTGGTTTTTTGTTCACCGGAAACCCACATTAAGACGCCGGCCTCCTTATTATATCCCAGTTAAAAAGGGTAAGCCTATCTTAATCTTTTTAGATCTAACTTCTCTCGAAGCCTTCATAGATCGCCGTATTTTGAAGGCCTCGATAGCCAATTGTATCCCTCAATTGTCTGGCCAACCATACCGAATTGCAAATCCGTTAATCCCACCCTCCCAAGGTTCAACCACCGGATGTGAAATTAATTTAATGTTAAACCCAATTGTTCCTATCCCCACTTCTTTGCAAAAGATCGCCGGGGTGGAAAGACCAATCAAACAAAACAGCCTAGTTTTTCAAATGGCTTTGCAAAAACCGGGAAAAACTATACTCAACAGGTGTCCGCATGAACACCTAGTTAAACGGGTATAGCCATCCCGCCGGGAAACACACAGTAAGCCTGAACACAGGCTCCACTACAGAGACGCAGTTCCTGGAGAGCCCTCAAGCCACCACTCGCCGGGGGAAACTAGCCTATTTTAACCACGCGTGATTAAAACTCGGCAACCAGCCGGATTTTCTCGGTGCAATCGAGAAAACCCGCCGGAAAAGGCAACCCACACTAACCAGACGCAATCTGATATACACAAATAGTCCCTGGATTAAGCCAAAACACAACTAATCCAGGACACACATGACACAGTAGTACATATTTATACAATAAATCAATAACACTTGTACATGTAAAAAGCTACGAGTGGCTGGCTAGGCCTAAGCAGACGGAAATATCACTTAATCACGTCGTAATATAAACAAAAAGCACTGTATCATATCACAACAGGAACAGCCGCCATCACAACATCGTAGAAAAAATCCCGGGAGAGGGATGCACTGACTCGGGACCTAGAAAAAACTTCACTAAGTGAAGAAAAAGACGCTAGGAACGTCAGTAAACAAACAAATAAGGCACTTCATCAGAAAGATAAAAAGAAGCCTGATAACGCGTAGTTAAAGCCAACTAAATAACTAGGCTAGCTAGCCGCAAAACACGTATCACGCGTCCACCACGGGACCACGAGGGTACACCCGAAATAGGTGTCCCAAACACACAACCCAAATACAGTACACTGAACTGCGGGAAACCCGCCCATAACACTCCTGCTACGCATATCCTAACCTTACTCGATACATCCCAGAGTAAACAAATGAGAAAAAACTCACGAGGGACGCAGCAAATGCGGAATCAGCGGAGCGTGGGGAGACACGTCAGGGCAGGTTGAGCGCAGAGCAGAGAAGAAGGAAGTATGACGCCTGAAGTCAGCGTCTGGTCAAATATCCACACAAGTACATCCACGAGTATATGGAAAGCTTATGAATAGTTATTCTTATTTTCTTTTTATTTATTATTTGTTACGAAGTTTTTTCGTAGTGAGAACCCAATTTCATAATGACAGAACCATGAGTGAGGTTGCGTGCACTCATGATGAAGGCTCCTCAAATTTTTGTTATGCTCTGCGCGGTAGATTCAAACTACGGTAAATGAGCGTTTGAAGAGGAGGCCTTATGTAATAGGCATAATCGTCAATGATGGAGGGGCCACTAATAAATATGAGCCTCTATATCTCCATGCATAATTATACCTCTATCCCTGTCCATGGCCTCCCTCACGACATTCTCCTTGTTCTTCATGACACCTACGACTGCACTCTCAAAACTTGTTTTTGTGTTATTCATTTCCTCCTTTTGTTCTTTCACAATTTCCTCCAAATCCTTAACTTTCTGTTCACCTACCACCGTCCATGCAGTTGACTCCTTCACTTCCTTAAATCGTCCTTCGTATTCCTTCAGCTGTTCCTTTAATGCCACATTCTCTGCTCCCAATTCCTCTACCCTTTTTAATACCATCTCTAGGTTCTTATTAGCTTCCGAAATAGGCCCACATTCGCTTCATTCACTAAGCCTAGGCCTATTCCCTGCCCCCCCCCCCCCCGACGCACCACATAGTTCGCACAATACCTTGATTTTCTCACCAATGTCCCCCTTCCATTTCACTCTTCCAGTTTTCCAGATCCTTCACAACATTAATAATCTCTTCGACCTTCCTATCTGTACTCCTAAACCCACGAAATCACTCTAACCTTTCTTCCGACTCCGAGATTCCCGCCGTTCCATCCGCCATGTTTGTTTACAATCACTACACTCCAGCTGACCCTTGTTAAACTACTCGTTTTACAATATAACTCGCCCCTCCACCACACCAATTTTTCCCCCTAACACTTCACCAGTCCTTCCTCTCCTCGCTCGCTCAGTATGTTCTCGATATTCCGTTATATTTAATCTTGCACATGATAATATGTCTGAGCTCAAAAACTACGTCCACCTCCCACCACCGCCTGACCGCGGATTAGCATGCAAAAACCCGTAAGGATCCCCATAAAAACTACAGGCACAAGGACAGAAAGACGCCCATAAGCGCAAACTAGACCTTGAGCCCGGAGCACCTTCCTGTGAAGGAGTTATTCCCCCCCCCTCTCTCTCTCTCTCAATTTTAAGGTAAGAAGGAGGCCCCCCATAGGGGTGGGCCCAGCAGTACACAGGTGAACCCACAAAAAGTTCCAGTGAAAACTCCAAACACCAGGTCAGATTAGACCAAGAGCCAGGTTTATCGTACTTTAAAGGATGTATTCCCCCCAAAAAATAAGGTGAGAATAATACCTGGAGGCCTTTAGGCACCGAAGCTGAAGAAAGGAGAATTCCGTTCCCAGAGCGGGATGACAGGGCGGACAAAGCGGCAGCGTCGTACCAAGTCTGCTCCCAGAGCGGGGAGGGCACGTAGGAGTAGGCAGCAAAGTCCGCTCACCGGGCGGAGATGACCGCTCTCAGGGCGGGGAGGTTGTACCGTCAGTCACACACCGCGCTCCCAGAGCGGAGACACAGCCTGTGTGAAAAACAGAAGAGCGTGAACAATCAGCCAACTAACCTCTGAATAAGAGGGAGATGAGGTAGAAAAAGCGTACACAACAGATTTCCGCTCCCAGGGCGGACCAACCCATAAGGCCTCAGACACTGGTGAAAGGCGTCAGGCAAAGGAACAGCAGACGTGTGAGCGTCTGTGTAAGGGGTGTCCAGGTAGTGTCAGCTCGACCAAGTTTAGGCCGGCAGTGACAAAAGGGATCGGTCAAATAATCAGAGGACCACTGAAGACCACCAGATTAGTGGGGATCCTCGGGTACGTGTCAGCCGACACCAAATTAGTAACGCTGACACTGTTGCCATTTCAAAAAGTCCCAAGATGATGAGCTCGCAAGTCGTGGAACTCAGGAGTTGTTGTTGTTGCCCAAGCTGCCTGGTCGAACAGCCCCAAGGCCCCGAGCAAGGCCAAGGCCATAACCGAGCGCCCCCACAGAACCCTCCCCGCCGACCACAATAAAGCCTGGGTGACCGAAGCCACTCCATGGCGGGGAGCTGAGGAGGGTGCGGAAATGCCCGGGAAACCAAAGCCCCACCCAGGGCCCTGTGTCCCTCAGCAATTATGAAGAGAAAGTTGAGGGGCAAGGGAAAAATGTGATGCTTTGGCTTCCAATCTTGGTAGATTGGGAGGTCAATCCACGTTAGAGACGCCGTCACTTGAGATCTAGAAAATATATAAGTAAAAGGAACAGTCAGAGTAAGCTATGGGTATGGCAGAGATTGCTCAGTTCTCACTCTGATAGACCAGCCCATCACCACATGACTAGAACCCAATCCTCTCAGCATCAGCTAGGAAAGGCCCTAGAAAGCCGCCTTTGGCGGAGGGATAGCTCCCCTATTTCAACCCTTTTCGGGGTTGGGCACCCGCCCAAACTCAGGAGTTCAGCAGGGGAATGCCGGACTGACCTGGTAAGAGTGTGAAAAGTGAATAGTCAAGCAAACAGACGCCTGACCCCCTTCGACCCAACTAAGCCACGGCAGCTTAGACAAGTCGGCCTCTGTGCCAACCAACTGAGAAACCAAAGCTACAAAACCAGGCCCCTTTGGGCCAGGAAAAGACCTCGATAGGGAAGTAAGCCCTATGAGGTGGCCAGATGAAAGAGAAGACGGGAGCCTGTGCCCCCCCTCAGTCATCAAGGATAGGCCTAGCCAAGGAACTCAGTTAGCCTAGACACAAAATCGCTAAAATTAGTATAAAAAACTAATGCAGTGGCAAAGAGGCCCTAAATGAATAGAAAACCTAGCTATACAAAAAACTAAAACCACCGCAAGAAACAGCAAGTGAACGAAATAGGCAAAGGCCTAGTACAGTGGTCCCTCGCATTTGGCGATTTAATTAGTCTAGCCAAACCAGCGCCAAAAGTGTATTTCGCCAAATGTGAATAGTACTTTAAATGGGAAAATTATCTATTAGTCTTTGACGAGGACCGAGTTCACCCTTTTCAAACCACCCGCCATGCGCATCGTCGATCGCCGACACACTCGGCGCCGTCTGCTTACTCTGTTTTTGCTAGAAGACATAGGCCTAGCCTATATATCTCCACAAAGAAATGACCTAACCTAGGTTAGATGTATATCAGGCAGCAGAACTCATTGTTATCTTGTGAATAGTCTTATTGATAAGGAATAACCACATAACCTAAGATAAGCTAGGTTAGACCATTTCTTGGTCTGGCTAGCTAGTGACTTAGCAACAACGATGCTAAGTCACTAGCTAGCCAGACCAAGAAATGGTCTAACCTAGCTTAGATATATATCAGGAGACAGAAATCACTTTTACCTTTCTTACAGTTTCTTACAGTAGATCCTCTGGAAAAAGGCAAACTAGGCCTGTGTATCCAGCTCAGTGCCAGTACTTGCACTACTGCGGTCGTTCACGGTGTTGGCGGCGGCGGCAGCAGACGCAACATTTTTACTATTCTGTATTTTTGCTTTATAATCAAACTTCAAATCTTGTCTTCCCCATGCTTTATCAAGATTACTTTCAAACTTCCTTATTGATTCGGAATCGACTACATACTGGGGCAGTGCGTTCTACTCATTTACCACTCTATCACAAAATGAGTTCTTTACCTTGTGAATGATGAAGACTAGAATTTTCTATACCAAGTGCTTTTCGATTGAGCAAAATAATAAAAGTGGTTTTGGACCCGTGGTCACTTCTTCGATTATCGAGTCAGCTGATGCGCGCGTGTGTGAGTGTGTTTGTGCGTCGCGGACCGTTCGGCACAATAAACAGAGCAAAACACAAGAGCTATGAGGTTCACAAATCGGTTTGGTCAAGATTACTCTGTTAATATACGTTTATGAAATATACCTGGGATATTCTCGCTATCCAAGCAGCTCAGTTAGGGTTTTGTGAGTATGCCTAGGCCTATCTATAGCCTATCTATCTATAGCCTATCTCGGCCT
This sequence comes from Paralithodes platypus, assembly GCA_032716605.1. Classification (NCBI taxonomy): domain Eukaryota; kingdom Metazoa; phylum Arthropoda; class Malacostraca; order Decapoda; family Lithodidae; genus Paralithodes; species Paralithodes platypus. Next base: position 11,913,604 of record CM064528.1, on the reverse strand, counting down.
AAGAGTAACTCTCAGTACGGCGCTCTACTGTACATGAAACATTAACAGCAATAAAAAAAGATAATAGATAACAGATTTTATTTACCATGAATTACTTAGAGTTAGGCCTGGTGAGACGAGCTTGCGGGCGGTGCATTCTGGGCCGACGTCATTCCGTGACGTCAGCATTCCCGCCAAAAGTGAATTTTAAGCGCCAAATTCGGATTCTGGTACCATATCCAACCTATCGCCAATACTGTGTTTCGCCAAGCTGAAACTCGCCAAATGCGAGGGACCACTGTACACAAACACGCCACCGGACGGGTGGCGCGCGACCACAAAAAAAATATAGTGGCCACCATTCACGACGCAACACTCCAATTAAACACATTAGAGCCCATTTTTTGCGTGCCTGCATCATGGATCATCTGTCTAGAACCTCAGGAACCTTAAAGAAAGGCCCACAACTCACCCAAAAGTGAAGTAAACAGGAATGGAAGGCACGGAACGGAGCACAGAAAAACGCGTGTTGACATTAGAGTGTAGCGTGAGAAAGATGATCTAATTAACCCGGTCGGGTTACACAGGAAGCTCACAAAGAAGTCGTAAGGAACCTAGATCGCAGATGGGCAAAATTCTTCAACTTTCTCTTCTCTTTCTCACCCATATTTTCTTTTTTTCTTTAAAATAGTGGCCTCAAAAGTGTGTACAACATACCTAGTAGAGAATGTAGGTGCTACTCTAGAAGTTATCGATTAATCGCGCTAGTGGTTTCGATAATTGGCTGCTCCCAGAGCGGAGCAGAATTATACAATAGTATATAGCTCTACATTGGATAACGTAGAGGCTACTACTAAATTATAGTGATTACTGATTATTGATTTTCTATATATTTCACCATTGTAACCATTCTTTAAGTCACCCGGGAGCCGGGGGAGTGCTGGAAGGTCCTTGGTGACCCTGATCTCTAGGTCTTCTGGGTGACCTAGATGCGTGTGAATTTGTATTTTGTTTTGTGTGTTCATTTGCTTTCTGTTGTGTTGTCCCTATTCGGGCTCTGTCTTGAGTTGCCCCCCCCCCCCCCCCCCCCCAAAAAAAAAGAAGGAAGGAAAAGGAAAAGTGGGGAATGGGCCTGAGTAAATACACACATACATACAGGTACATACAATATTGATTTGAATTACAGGAAATCATCAATCAAGCCCGAGTCAGCTGAATGAGTGTGTGTGTTGTGTGTTGTGTGTTGTGCGTCGGTGGTTGGCTATGACAACAATGCATTCTTGCACGGTTTTAAGTGGTTTTAGGACTAATTCAAGCCCGAGCCTTGTAACTATTGTGTTATTATTAATTAGTATGTACTGTACTTTACTGTACTATAATGTACTGTCCGCTGAAAATATAATAATGTTCTTATTTGTCTTTAACCCATTGAGCACCACCTTATTTATAATAAATGTACAACGTGGGACCAGCAGGTTGTAATTTTTGTTTTCTCCTGAAAACACATGGGATGGTTTAGCAATGAAGGTAAAAAAACTTTCACCTAGTTCATTTAGGGGTCCTGCGGGGCGGCAGAAAGTCGCAATTAACATGGGGAAATGGGTAGGCAAAATACTGGAAAATCACTTATCCGCGTGCCCACTCGTACGCGGCTGGACTTGGATGGTTTCCAACCATCGGTATTGATGTGTGGGATACTAAAGCAGTTCCCATACAAATCTGAACCCTCTAGGTGCCATAGGTTAAGAGTATTTAACGCGAACGCAACCTTTGTGTAGCTGGGGTTTAGCGTTACATACCAGGCAGCTAAACGAACTGCCAAAAGAGTTATTTACAATGCTAAAAAAGGCATTAAGGACCTGGTCCTCGAACGTGTAACACTGACAATCCCAATGGGATCTTCAACCTAGCTAGGCGAGTTAAAAATGACAGTAGGGATATTATAGGTGAACAGTGTGTTAGAAACGATAATGGGAAGATTGTGTATGCAGAAAATGAAATCAGAGAAGCATGGAAGGCACACTATGAACGATTGCTAAATGTAGAGTTTGAATGGGATAAAGAACAGCTTAGTATCGAGAAACCAATATCTGGACCCCCTCCTTTGATAGCACCAGCTATAGTGAGCGACGCAATCAATAAAATGAAGGACGGTAAAGCTCCAGGGTGCTCTGACATTGTCGCTGAGATGATAAAAGCCTCAGGAGAGACTGGTGTCAACTTAGTCACTGAGTTGATAAACACCATTATTAAAGATGAGAAAATCCCAGAGGATTGGCTCAAAAGTGTAATAGTAAATATATATAAAGGAAAAGGGGATGCGCTAGATAGAGGAAATTATAGGGGCCTGAAAATGCTTGACCAAACCATGAAGGTCTGTGAGAGAGTCTTTGAGGGTTTGATCAGGCAAAGCATCTCCATTGATGATATGCAGTTTGGTTTTATGCCAGGACGTGGTACAACCGATGCTATCTTCATAGTCAGGCAGATACAGGAAAGATACTTACTAAAAGGCAGGGATCTTTACTTTGTGTTTGTAGACCTGGAGAAGGCCTTTGACAGGGTGCCTAGAGATGTTGTGCAGTGGGATATGAGGAAACTTGGTGTGGAAGAGTGGCTGGTGCGTGTGATAATTATAGGTTTGACTCCTGCAAGGAGATAAAGAAAACCTAATATTTAGTAGTGGCCCCGTAATCATTGACGATTATGCCTATTACATAAGGCACCCTCTTCAAACACTCATCCGCCGTAGTTTGAATCTACCGCACAGGGGCATAAAAAATTGAGGAGCCTTCATCATGAGTGCACGCAACCTCACTCATGGTTCAGTCATTATGAAATTGGGTTCTCACTACGAAAAAACTTCGTAACAAATAAAAAACAAAAATAAAATAAGAATAACTATTCATAAGCTTTCCATATAATCGTGGATTTACTTGTGTGGATCTTTGACCAGACGCTGACTCAGGCGTCATTCTTCCTTCACTGACATGTCAAGTAAACCAAAATCCTTAATACATCAACAAATGGGAAGGGGATGGTCGGGAGGGCCCCAGTCGTCAATGATTACGGGGCCACTACTAAATATTAGGTTTTCTTTATCTCCTTGCAGGAGTCAAACCTATAATTTATTAGTGGCCCCTCCATCATTGACGATTATGCCTGATATCTAAGACTGGAGGGGGACATTCGTAATCATATCATAACTCTAGCAAAGGCAGATAATCAAACAACCACATAGTATTCTTACTTTGTAAAAAATATATATTTATTAGTGGCCCCTCCATCATTGACGAACATGCCTATTACATAAGGCATCCTCTTCAAACACTAATCCGCCGTAGTTTGAATCTACCGCGCAGAGCATTTAAAACTGAGGAGCCTTCATCATGAGCGCACGCGACCTCACTCATGGCTTCAGTCATTATGAATTGGGTTCTCACTACGAAAAAACTTCGTAAAAAATAAAAACAAAAAGAAAATAAGAATAACTATCTAATAAGCTTTCCATCATATCGTGGATGTACTTGTGTGGATCTTTGACCAGACGCTGATTCAGGCGTCATTCTTCCTTCTCTGCTCTGCGCTCAGCCTGCCCGGACGTGTCTCCCCACGCTCCGCTGGTTCCGCATTTGCTGCGTCCCTAGTGAGTTTTTTCTCATTTGTTTACTCCGGGATGTATCGAGTAAGGTTAGGATATGCGTAGCAGGAGTGTCCTGGGCTGGTTGCCCGCAGTGCAGTGTATTTTGGGTCGTGTGTTTGGGGCATCTATTTCGGATGTACCCTCGTGGTCCTGTTGTGGACTTGTGATCGTTTCACAGTTGATTTAGCTTGTGATGCAGGCGGCTTTCATTACGCGTTAATTATTGCTGCCTTTTATCTTTCTGATGAGGTAAGCTTTGCTTACTGACGTTCCCAGCGTATTTTTCTTCACTTAGTGAAGTTTTTTCTGGGTCCCGAGTCAGTCTTCCCTTTGCCGGAAGTATTTGCTACAGTGGTGTGTTGGCGGTGGTTCCTGTTGTTATATTTCCAGTGTTTTTGTGTATATTTCAACATTTCTTATGCCGTCTACTTAGGCCTAGCCAGCCGCTCGTAGCTTTGCCACATGTACAAGTGTTATTGTTTATTTTTATAAATATGCCCTACTGTGTCATGTGTATCCGGGTTTTAGTTGTGTATTGGCTAATTCCTCGGACTATGTTTGTTTCCTGGTTTAGTTGTGTATTGGCTAATTCCACGGATTATTGTGTGGACTTAGGCTAGTCGTGCGTGGCTTTCCTTCGTGTCCGTTGTACGTTCAGATGGTGTCTGAACGGGGTGGGTTTCCTTCCGGCGGGTTTTTTCTCGGTTTCACCATGAAAAAAACCCGGCCGAGAGCCGTGTTGGGCCACACGTGGTTTCAACACAGGCTTGTGTCCCCGGCGATGAGGTGTCTGTGGCTCTCCAGGACTGCGTCTCTGTGTTGGTGCCTGTTTTCAGGCTCCCTTTGATTCCCGGCGGAATGGCTGTACCCATCTAAAAACATTGTTCATGTGAACATATGTTATGAAGTTTTTCTACCCTGTTTTACAAACCACAAGAAAAACCTAGCTGTTGTTAAGGGCTTTCCTCCCCGGCGATCTTTTTCAAAGAAGTGGGGACAGGAACTTATGGGGTTAACGTTTTGACATCTCACCCGGCGGGTGTACCTTGGTAGGGTGGGATGAACAACTAAGTCATTCAGTTAGTTAACCGATCCATTTTAAGGGATACTTTATGTATCGCCGCCTTTACACTTACGGCGATTGAAGGTTCAATTAGGGTTAACATCGTTTTTACACCCGGCGGGTGCTCCTGGGTGGAGGAAATAAGGAATTTACAATTCAATTTCGATTTAACCACTTAATTAAGTGATACGTTTAGGTATCGCCGCCTTCATACTTACGGCGATCTTTTTGTGACAATTCGTTAGAAATCAGATCTCGTATCAGCCTGCCCTGTGTTATTCTACTAAAATATTTCAAGGGCCGGCGTCTTTATGGGGGGTTGTTTTTGTTCCAAAATTGAATCTTGAGACAGTCACCACCAGAAAGACTATAAACGCCATGCTGGACCGTTATATTATGTCAGAGGGTATTCTTCACTTTCTTAAAAAGATATGGTTAGATATTCTGAGCCCCGCCGCGTAGCGAGCTGTGATCGTTGTGTCATTACATCTCGTTACCCGGTTGGTTATTAACACTTGTGTACGAACATGTTGGGTTAACCTTATGAGCATTAATTCCTGGAAATTTTCTTTTTTTCCAGAGCTGGGCTCCGGCGGACCAATACAGACCCGGCGGTAGTTTTCCCCACCAGTCTCTGTCATGGCTACCTTGGCCCCAGTCTTTGCTTTATGCACTACCCCTACCTGTGCCGGTATCCCTATTTTTGCGCATACTCTTTGCATAAAGTGTGTTAAATGTCTAGACCGTTCAAGGGGTCTGTGGGTTATGCGTAATTGTTCCTTTTGCTCCCAATTAGCTGTCAAGGTCCTATGCGACAATGATAAGACCGCAGCGGTCGCGTTAAGAGAAGTTAGGCAACAGATGTCAGCATACACTACGATTGTAGCTCATAAGTCACTTCAATGTGACAACGTCCCTCTTTGGGATAGACTGCTTTTTGAACACCCTCCCCCTAAACGTTCCTCTCGAGTCACTAATCATAAGCCGGCGGAGACTGGTCAGGGTTCTGTGTCTTCTGCTGCTACTCTGAAACGTCCAAGAGAGCCTACACCCCCGGCGTCCGCCTCCTCGTCTCGGGCGAGATCTCGGTCTAGGTCACCTCTCAGACGCCAGTCATCTAGTCTTGCCTCTTCACCATCGAGTAAGAAGAGTAGGACGGAAAGTTCCACCAGTGGTCACGGCGATGAATCCTCCAAATCAAAGAGTAGTTCATGGTCACACCGTAGCCATAAATCTTCCAAAAAGGATTCCCATAAACGAAAGACCTCCCTACATTCGCCAGCTTCTAGTGCCTCTCATCGTACCTCTACCCCAGACAGAGTTTGTGTTAGGTCTCAAGGGTCCAGTACGGTGCCTGTCCCTAAAGAGGATTTACCCATTAATATTTTAACCCTGGAATTGGAGAGTTCAGGGGGATCAGTGATTGAGAGTGTTTCAGACTCCCAAGAGAGTGTAGGCCAGGGCCTCGGTGTTTGGCGATTTTCTCGGCCAGGGTCTGACCACCCACTTCCGACTCAAACTAGTCACACAGTAGCTGACGTCCACAGGGACGCGGCGATCCCATCCTCTATTCCTGACTTATCTTGGCAGCAAGGTACCCCAGCTTCGGCGGGATCTTCTCAGGAGGATCAGGAGGAGAAAGACGAGGTTTCAATAATTTCGGAGATGGAAGGGCAAGAGTCAGGTTCAGGCTTAGACGCCGCGCAGGATATTAATGATTCACCAGTAAGTTCATCATCAACTCAATTTGTCACTGCGCAGGAAATTGATGGGCTATTTAGTCATGCTTTATCTAAAAATTTTGGCCAACAACAGGAAACTCCCACAGTGGACTTGGGGGCTCCCACGACAAGTTCTACGGTACGGCCTCTGATGACTTCTATTGCTTTATCTAAGATCCCTAACCCCCCCACTCTGTCACCATCAGTGGTTACTAGGCCTGCTACGGCGGTATTGACCACTTCGAATGTAAGGGTTATAACGGATGTCAATCCACCCCCTCTAGACAAGGCGCCTCTCAGAAAGGTAGCTATGCCCTTGCTTTATGGACCAGACGAGTCATGGGTCCTTTTGACCCCCACTAAACCAGAGCTCGCCCAACCTACCTTGTCAGGGGAACTCCCAGTACCGCGTGAGTGGGTCATCCAGGGCAATAAATCTAAGAAATTAAGGGCCTTGGATATTTTGGGAAATGTACTAGACGTCAATATAAAGGCTATACCTAGTTATTATCACCAAGACTATTTTGTGTATGCTACTAAGCCAGCTTTACCCCCTGCCTCAGCTTCAAAATTGTTTTCAGACTGGTCTAAGCTGGATGGGTTTAATGACATTAAGACTCTGTCAGCTCTCACTCCTGAACTTGATTTACAAACCGTCACAGACGAAGCAGCTAATCCAGTCTTGAAGGTGGGGCAGTTGGGTCCAGGACCTTGGGTAGATTGGGAGACAGAGGCTCAAAACTTTGCAACCACATTTACTTCCAAATCTTCCCACCAGATCCCTCAAGATACTCATTCGTGGTTCTCCATGCCGGTATGTTCTGCCGGCGGAGTCCCGTCAGCTTTGTTTTCTTTCCTAGCTGCCCCTAAAATTAATCTTTGTGAGCTAAAAGACCCTTTCACTACCCCTACCCCAACTCACCTAGACCGAGAATTTAGGCTAAGGGGGAAAGCTTTTCGCCTGTTCTCTCAATACATAGTGTCTCAACAGGTAGCTAAGTCTTTACTTCGGTCCACTCAGGCAATCGCAGACGCGGATGCCAGAAGATCGGTTGAATTATCCCGGCGACTGCTTCTCCAGTCGTCAATCCAATCTCTGGGTGACATACGCACCGCCTTGCTTGAGGCGGTACGAGCAAGACAAGATCTCAGAATGTCTTTAGTTCGCAAACTGCCTGATCGCATTGCGAATCAGGTGGTCATGTCACCAGTGCTTACTCCCTCTTTAATGTCCCCTGAAGTGTGGCGAACGGTATTTAATATGGCGCAGGCCTTTAAACACAGTCCCACCCCTTCTAAGAAACCTGCCTTTAACTTCCCCAAACCCAGGCCAACCGCTAAAGCTCAGCCAGGGGGATCTAAGCCCTTTCTTCCGCCTAAGTCCTCCCACTCCCCCCAAGGTCAGTACAGGCATAGACAGAGTAGGTTTTCAGGTCAGAGAGGACGCGGCCATAATAAGCCAGGTCAGGGCCAGTCTTCGGCCAACACCAGCCAGCCGGCGAAGCGTCCAGCACCACCAACCCCACCATAAAAAAACTAAAGTCTCTCTCACTCCCGGTGCCAACCTTAAGGCCGGCGGACCCGAGGGTAGTACAGCCGGCGAACCCTTGTCTGCTAACTGGGTCGTTCCGAACGTGTCACCAAGCATGGCCGTTAAACACTTGGGCACGGATGGTGGCACGCAAAGGCATCACTTGGCAGTGGCTCCGGCGACCTCGCTTACGTCAGCCGACAACGGCGAATTTTGTTTCTTTAGAGGTGGAGTCACTGGTCCAGGAAATGATTGCCAAGAATGTCATCATCCCGGTCCCCCCAAATTACCCTGTATTCACGTCCAAACTATTTTTGGTTCCCAAAAGGGACAGTGTTCAGATGAGACCGGTCGTAGACCTGTCTTATCTGAACCTTCACATTCACAACGAGTCTTTCCGAATGTTAACAGTACACCAAATCAGGCTAACACTTCCGCCGGGAGGTTGGATGTGTTCACTAGACCTGACAGACGCCTATTGGCACGTATCAGTCAACAAAAGATTTCAAAGGTTTTTGGCCTTACGGATCAGGCACCAAAATTTTGTTTTTCAAAGGATGCCATTCGGTTTGAACCTAGCACCTCGATTATTCACGAAATTAGTCCGGCAAGCCCTGATGCCATTGTTAAAACAAGGAATCAGAGTGTTGTGGTACCTAGACGACTGGCTGGTGGTGGCAGAGACACAACAATTATGCATCAAACATGTCAACATCATTTTAAATCATGTCAAAACTCTAGGGTTCAAGGTAAATCTGGTAAAGTCAAACCTTGTTCCCTCACGAGTAATTCAGTGGATAGGGCTGGTCTGGGACACGGCCGCTCTCACTCTGAGTCAGAGTGTGGACAATCGCAACAGGTTTCGCAGGAAACTGTTCATGTTTCTTCACAGTCTGACTACGACGCGGAGGGTCTGGGAGTCTCTGGTCGGCTCTCTCAACTGGATTCAACTAACTGTCATGTTGGGCCGGTTGAAAGTAAAACGTTTAATATTGGAAGGCAACAAATATTTCCCACTCTTACCGGCGGGAAAATTATGGCTCATCCCGAAATTAATCCACACCTTACTAGCGGTCTGGGCAAAGAGGGAAACGTTGCACTCAATAATGTCATGGACCTCTCCTCCACCAACGGTATGGGTAGACACGGATGCGTCAGGCACAATAGGGTGGGGATTTCAGTCAAATCAGGGGCACCAGGGTCAGGGGCTTTGGTCCCACTTAGAAATCTCTCACATCAATGTCAAAGAATTACTAGTCCCCTTGTATTTCCTTCAGGCTCACGGCCCTGCGTTACGGGGCAAGTCAGTGGCCTTCAGAATGGACAATCTGAACGCAGTTCACTGTATTCAGAAACAAGGATCAACGAGGTCAAGGAGGTTGCTAAACGTGTCGGAAGAGATTTTTACTCTAGCCAACAGACTAGACATTTATCTTCATGCATCTTATCTCCCAGGCGTAGCGAACGTCTGGGCAGACGCTCTGTCCCGGAGACAGAGCACGACAGTAGAATGGGAGCTCAAGCAACCCATTTTCAACCTAATGATTGCAGAGCTTTCCCATCCACAAGTGGATCTGTTTGCGTCTGAGGAGACTCACAAACTCCCTCTATACCTCACCCGCCGGACGAAAACGCCGGCAGGGGGGCCAGACGCCCTAGTGACAGACTGGAACAGATGGAGCTTCATCTATCTGTTTCCGCCGCCAGATGCGTCACTAATGTGCCACGTAGTGAACAAACTACGAGATTATCGAGGCTTAGTCTCACTAATCGTGCCCCTGTGGCCGGCGCAGTTGTGGTACCAGCAATTGAAAACGTGGTGCCCGCACCCAGTGTCGCTCCCGGTCGGGTATTTCCACTTAGACACGATTGGCAACCTAGCGACCTCGCTGACTTTTGCATTATGGACATTCAGGAGGCCAAGTGGCTAGCACCATACGGTAGAGATGTGACCAATAAATTATTAAATCAATATACTCAGTCTACGAAACGACAGTATCACTCACATTGGCAAGCCTTTACTTCTTGGATCATCAGAACAGAACAGACTGTGCCATCAGTAGCTTTAGTTTTCAATTATTTAAATTATCTGTTTGAGCAGAAACATTTATCTGTGGTAACGTTAAAAAATCACTTAACTGCGATTAGAGTGCCCTTTTTAGACCTTACAGGTCTCTCCATACCGGTGGCGGAGGAAACAGGTTTTATGAGAGCTTGTTTTAAACTCCGCCCACCTCCCCGTCAGCTCATGCTTACTTGGTCTCTGGACAAAGCTTTGTCTTTACTTCACTCTCGTCTGTACCAAAATACTGCAGATTTTGCATTACTCTTAAAAAAGGCTGTTTTCCTTTTGGCTTTGGCCACCGGGAACAGAGTGTCTGAGCTGGCTGCGATGAGCAACACACCTAATTGCCTTAGGTTTGGTAGACTTAATGAATGTATTTACATTGCACCTTCCCCGGGATTTGTAGCCAAGAATGAGCACATTGCACACGTGTTTTCTGAGTTCACGGTGCCGGCGTTAAAAAGGGGAAAGGTGCATCATAATCTATGTCCAGTGCAAGCTCTAACCAAATATTTGAGAGTAGCTCCTCTAAACCCCCAAGGTGCTTTATGGGTAGCAAGTACGGGTAAACGCTTACTGAAACGGCGATTAGCCTCTCTTCTGGTCGAAGTTATTAAAGAGAGTAATCCCGGCGTTGTGGGTCGGGCCCACGATTTACGCAAATTGGCAGCCTCTTTACGTTTCCTGAAATTTTTTTCAGTAGAAGATATTGCGTCCACTCAGTTGTGGGCGTCTAATCATACGTTTTTGTCTAGATACTTGTCAGTTGCTCTAGATAAACCTTCCTTACCATGTATAGCTTTAAGGCAGAGGGTCTAGGTGGCCCTGCAGTCACTTTTGTTTACTTTCAAGGGAAAGGGGGGGGTGCAGTCAGTTGACATAGGACACCCTAGACCCCGCCGGAGTGTGAGAGCTGTGATACAATTTATGGTTAATGTGATATGAAAATTTCTCAGCGAGAAATTGTGCTAGTACAATGTTAGTACAAAACAACGGGGTTGTTATAGTAGTTTCAGCTGCGAAAGCAATTTAATATTAAAACAGTGAAGATCTTTTGCAATTTATCTCCACGATTATTTTGGGGTTTATTATGTGCACATATAAACTGAGAAGTGAGGAACTACATGAACGAAGGCGGTGCTGGTTGGGGGGAGGGGCGTCGACTGACTGGGGACAGAGGTGCATGGGGGCGGTTCGTTCGTGGCCACCCCTTCGGGGATCACGGCGTCAGGCAATAGATAGATAGATAAACTGATAACTTGTTATTTTTGTCACCACTCGTTGAGTGGGGTGCCTTTGTAACTACAGATCTGTTCACAGAATCTTCAGAGTTACCCATTTTTTTGTCAGGCAGGCTTCTTTGAAGCACGCACCTGCCTGAACCCCTTTCTTGTATATATCCGGCCTACGCCTTATTAAATATATTTTCAAAAGTAAGAATACTATGTGGTTGTTTTTATTATCTGCTTTTCTAGAGTTATGATATGATTACGAATGTCCCCCTCCAGTCTTAGAAATCAGGCATGTTCGTCAATGATGGAGGGGCCACTAATAAATTATAGGTTTGACTCCTGTAAGGAGATAAAGAAAACCTAATATTTAGTAGTGGCCCCGTAATCATTGACGACTGGGGCCCTCCCGACCATCCCCTTCCCATTCGTTGATGTATTGAGGATTTTGGTTTACTTGATATGTCAGTGAAGGAAGAATGACGCCTGAATCAGCGTCTGGTCAAAGATCCACACAAGTACATCCACGATATGATGGAAAGCTTATTAGATAGTTATTCTTATTTTCTTTTTCTTTTTATTTTTTACGAAGTTTTTTCGTAGTGAGAACCCAATTCATAATGACTGAAGCCATGAGTGAGGTCGCGTGTGCTCATGATGAAGGCTCCTCAGTTTTTAAATGCTCTGCGCGGTAGATTCAAACTACGGCGGATTAGTGTTTGAAGAGGATGCCTTATGTAATAGGCATGTTCGTCAATGATTACGGGGCCATTACTAAATATTAGGTTTTCTTTATCTCCTTACAGGAGTCAAACCTATAATTTGGCGCATAAACTTTATACAACACATATATACAAAAGGGGTACAAGCAGGAGCGTGCTTCAAAGAAGCCTGCTTGATAAAAAAGGGGTTAACTCTGAGATTCTGAGAACAGATCCGCCAGTTAACAAGGCACCCCACTTAAATTAAGTTGTAAAAAAAAAAAAATTATAAGTTTACATGTGCACATATAAACCCCATAAAATTAGTGGATATATCTTGCAAAATATAACCAATGCTTAACCCTCTCACCACGGAAGGGCTCTTGAACGCCCATAAAAAAGCATATAACAGGTACCCGGAAGGTCTCTTGAACGCCCAGTGGTTGAAAGCCTGTGAGCTTCGTGTGCGAGGCGTCGGTCCGACGCATGTAAACAACAGCCGGCTGGACCGTCGCCCCGCATCTCCGGCCACAAGAAGGAGAGCGTCGCTTGTTCGTGTGTGCCTGTATGTTGTTGTTAAGTATCGAAAAGTGGTGTAAAGTGGCTGTTTTGGCCATAAAGTTATCTCCAATGAAATCATCATCACAGCTCAACCAGTTGACTTAGAGAGCTCTACTTAATGCCATTCTACAGGTAAATAACACAGCTACGCTTGGGGATGCGCGGGAATGCGGGAAGCAGTCTGATTAACGAATATACGGTAGCCTAGCCTAGACGTTTTTCGGCCAAAACACCCGGGTTTCGAGGAATATATATATAATACATAGCCGGGGCTGGAGGGTTAAAATTAGATTGCTTCACAGCCCAAAAACTACTTACAACAACACTGTTGTTTGTACTATAATTATACTAGCACAATTTCCTGTAATGAATAGTACAGAGAAATTTACATATCACAACACCCATAAACAGTATCACAGCTCTCATACTCCGGCGGGGTCTAGGGTGTCCTATGTTACACTGACTGCAACCCCCCCCCCCCTTTTCTTGAAATTAAACAATAAGTGACTTAGGGGCCACCTAGACCCTCTGCCTTAAAGCTATACATGGCAAGGAAGGTTTGTATAGAGCTACTGAAAGGTATCGAGTCAAAAACGTATGATTAGAGGCCCACAACTGTGTGGACGTAATATCTTCAACAGAATTTTTTTTAAGGAAACGTAAAGAAGCTGCCCACTTGCGTAAATCGTGGGCCCTACCCACAACGCCGGGATTACTCTCTTCAATGACCTCGACCAAGAGAGAAGCCAGTCTACGTTTCATCAAGCGTTTACCCGTACTTGCTACCCATAAAGCACCCTGGTGATTTAGAGGTGCCACTCTCAAATATTTAGTTAGAGCTTGCACTGGACATAAATTATGGTGCACCTTTCCCCTTTTCAACGCCGGCACCGTGAACTCTGAAAACACTTGTTCACTGTGCTCATTCTTGGCTATGAACCCTGGGGAAGGTGCAATGTGAATACACTCATTAAGCCTACCAAACCTGAGGCAATTAGGTGTGTTGCTCATCGCCGCCAGCTCAGATACTCTGTTCCCGGTAGCCAAAGCCATAAGGAATACTGCCCTTTTTAAAAGTAATGTAAAGTCTGCAGTATTTTGGTACAGACGGGAATGAAGTAACGACAATGCTTTGTCCAGAGACCAGGTAGGCATGAGCTGACGGGGAGGTGGGCGGAGTTTAAAACATGCCCTCATAAAACCTGTTTCCTCCGCGACTGGTATGGTGAGACCGGTAAGGTCTAAAAACGGCATCCTAATCGCTGTTAAGTGATTTTTTAACGTTGCTACAGATAAACGTTTCTGCTCGAACAGATAATTTAAATAATTAAAAACCAAAGCCACCGAGGGCACAGTTTGTTCTGTTCTAAGAATCCAAGAAGTAAAGGCTTGCCAATGCGATTGATACTGTCGATTAGTAGACTGCGTATATTGATTCATGAATTTATTGGTCACGTCTCTACCATATGGTGCTAGCCATTTGGCCTCCTGAATGTCCATAATGTAAAAGTCAGCGAGGTCTTTAGGTTGCCAATTGTGTCTAAGTGGAAAAACCCGACCGGGAGTGACACCGGGTGCGGGCACCACGTTTTCAATTGCTGGTACCACAACTGCGCCGGCCACAGGGGCGCGATTAGCGAGACTACGCCCCGATAATCCTGTAGTTTGTTTACTACGTGGCACATTAGAGACGCATCTGGCGGCGGAAACAGATAAATGGAACTCCACCTGTTCCAGTCTGTCACCAGTGCGTCTGGCCCGCCCGCCTGCGTTATCGTCCGGCGGGTGAGGCACAGTGGGAGTTTGTGAGTCTCCTCTGACGCAAATAAATCCACTTGTGGATGGTAAGGCTCCGCAATCATTTGGTCGAAAATGGTTTGCTTGAGCGCCCATTCTACTGTTGTGCTCTGTCTCCGAGACAGAGCGTCTGCCCAGACGTTTGCTACGCCTGGGAGATAAGATGCGTGAAGATGAATGTCCAGCCTGTTGGCTAGAATAAAAATCTTTTCTGACACGTTTAGCAACTTCCGAGATCTCGTTGACCCTTGTTTCTGAATACAGTGAACTGCATTCAGATTGTCCATTCTGAAGGCCACCGACTTGCCCCGTAAAGTAGAGCCGTGAGCCTGAAGCAAATATAAGGGGACTAGTAATTCTTTGACATTGATGTGGGAGATTTCTAAATGGGACCAGAGCCCTTGACCCTGGTGCCCTTGGTTTGACTGAAAGCCCCAACCTATCGTTCCTGACGCATCCGTGTCTACCCATACCGTCGGCGGAGTAGAGGTCCATGACATGACTGAGTGTAACGTTTCCCTCTTCGCCCAGACCGCTAGTAAGTTGTGGATTAATTTTGGTATGGACCATAATTTTTTCGCCGGCAATAGCGGAAAGTATTTGTTGCCCTCCAATATTAAACGTTTGACTCTCAACCGGCCCAACTTTTTTTTTTTTTTTTTTTTTAAGAGACAATGAACGGAGGAAGGAAAAACACAGATAAAACAAAAAGGTCCATGTGCCTAAAGGCATCCTTCATTCATAAAATGTTTGTAACAACTGGATTTAAACATTAGTATATTGTAAGTTTGTGGAAAGCAATTTGAGGGAAGTGAATTCCAAAGAGTAGTAGTTCTAGGGATAAATGAATTTTGATAAGCAGAAGTTCTGCATTGTGGAGGAGAAAGTGTATGGGCGCTTTCAGCTGCCCTAGTTCTACGGGGAAAGATGTGGAGAGGCGGCACAATTGAAGCAAGTTCCTCGGAACAATTGCTGTGAAAATATATGTAGAATAATGCAAGGGATGCAACGTTTCTTTGTATGGATAATGTAGGAAGGTCCTGTGTGATTGCAGGGTTATTGATTAATCTAATAGCTTTATTTTGAATTTTGTCCAACTGCCTCAATGCAACCACTCCACTTCCACTCCACAGAGGTGAACAGTAATCCATCTGAGAACGCACATGACTTTTATATATTACGGCCAACTGCTCGTCAGTGAAGAATTCTCGAACTCTGTACAGGAGTCCCAGTTTTTTAGAGGCTTTCTTAGCAATGCTTCTAACATAATGTGTCCAGCTCAAGTTAGTAGTTAATGTTACACCGAGAATGTCAATACTAGGGGAAGTGGGAATATTTACATCATTAAAAAATATATGGGAGTCAGTGAGATTCTGTCGGTTAGAAAATTGAATGTACTTGGTTTTCTGTGCATTAAAGGAAACTAGATTCTTTTGTCCCCATTCTTCAATTCTAGAAAGGTCCTGGTTCAGAGAAATTGCAGTGCTTATTTTTGAATTTATAAGATCGGGTTGGGTGAAAGAAGGAACTGTGGAGTGTTGAGTCATCTGCGTAGGAATGTATTGGATTATGAGTGGTAGATATGAGATCATTGATATGAATGAGGAACAGAGTTGGGGCCAAAACTGATCCCTGGGGAACAGTTAGTTGAATCCAGTTGAGAGAGCCGACCAGAGACTCCCAGATTCTCCGTGTTGTAGTCAGACTGTGAAGGAACAGAAACAATTTCCTGCGAAATCTGTTGCAATTGTCCACACTCTGACTCAGAGTGAGAGTAGCTGTGTCCCAGACCAGCCCTATCCACTGAACGACTCGTGAGGGAACAAGGTTTGACTTTACCAGGTTGACCTTGAACCCTAGAGTTTTGACATGATTTAATGTTATGTTGACATGATTTATGCATACTTGTTCCGTCTCTGCCACCAGGGGAGGTGTGGTGGAGTGGTCTTGCCACTGGCCTGGTAATCCAAAGGTCCCGTGTTCAAATCCCGATGTATCAATGGGAAGATATTATTGGGATGGAATTTGTGCTGTACCTAGTATCAGTGCATTACCACAAGCCCACCAAAACGTCAATAAAATACCCTCATTGTTCCCTGATTAAAATAGCACTGTATGAATATTCCCATATTCAAAATATGCTATAGGGGTGCAATGCCTAGTGAGTTCACTGCTCAATAGGTGGCGTTCTGAGAGTGAGGGTCTGAGTCTGGAGGGTGAGACGGTGAAGCACTTGGGCGAAGCAACCGGCCGCTTCAGAGATGGAGCTGCTTCGAGCCATGGTGGATGCTTCGCATGTCTCACTCCCCAGACTGGAACAAGACCTCACGGGCTTCACCGTGTTGAGCGGTGGAATGTACAGGCTCTCAGCCTATGCCCGAGAGGGAGTAGTCGGAATATAGAAAAAACAAAAAAAAATGCCTGGTGAGTTATCTGTTCAACAGGTGGCGTTGTGTGTGTGTAAGTGTGAGAGTCCGAGTGTAGGTGGTGAGACAGTGAAGCACGGGAACGAGGTGGCTTCAGAGATGGGGTCGTTTTGTGCCATGAGTGAGCACCGTGCCTCATGTGAAGGCAAGATGGCAGGTGCTCGTTGTACTCTACGTGCTTCACATGTCTCACTCCCTAGACTGGAACAAGACCTCACGGGCTTCACTGTTCATTGTAAAGCGGTGAATCTTAAGGCTCTCAGCCTATGCCCGAGAGGAAGTAAGTTGGAATATAGGAAAAAAAAAAAAAAAAAAAAAAAAAAAATAGCCAGTCGTCTAGATACCATAAAATCCTGATCCCTTGCTCTAACAAGGGCATCAGGGCTTGCCGGACTAATTTCGTGAATAAGCGAGGTGCTAGGTTCAATCCAAACGGCATCCTCTGAAAGACATAAGTCTGATGCTTTATTCTTAAGGCCAGAAACCGTTGAAATCTTTTGTTTACCGAGACGTGCTTATACGCGTCTGTCAGGTCTAAAGAACACATCCATCCTCCCGGCGGAAGTGTTAGCCTGATCTGGTTTACTGTCAGCATCCTGAATGACACGTTGTGAATATGGAGGTTCAGATAAGACAGGTCTACGACTGGTCTCATCTGAACACTGTCCCTTTTGGGCACTAGAAATAGTTTGGATGTAAAGACTGGGTAATTTTGAGGAACCGGGATGATGACATTCTTGGTGATCATTTCCTGGATCAGTGACTCCACCTCTAATGAAACTAAATTTGCCTTTGTCGGCTGACGTAAACGAGGTCGCCGGAGCCACTGCCAGGTGATGCCCTTGCGTGCCACCATCCTCGCCCAAGTATTTACTGGCCATGCGCGGTGACACGTCCGGAACGACCCAGTTAGCAGACAAGGGTTCGCCGGCTGTACTACCCTCTGATCCGCCCGCCGTGAGACCGGCCCTGGGAGTGAGAGAGACTTTAGTTTTTTGATGGTGGTGGTGGTGGTGGTGGTGGATGCTTAGCCGACTGGCCGGCGTTGGCAGAAGACGGGCCCTGGCCCGGTCTGTTATAGTTTCGTCCTTTATGACCTGCAAACTTACCTTGTTTATACCTGTACTGACCTTGGGGGGCAGAGGACTTAGGTATATGAAAGTGCTTTGACCCACCCGGCTGAGCTTTTGCGACTGGCTTGGGTTTGGGAAAGTTAAAAGCAGGTTTCTTAGAAGGGGCGGGACTGTGCTTAAAGGCCTGAGCCATATTGAAAACAGTTCTCCACACATCAGGGGACATTAAAGAGGGAGTTAGCACCGGCGACATGACCACCTGGTTCGAAATTCTATCAGGAAGTTTCTTCACCAGGGACATCCTAAGATCCTGTCTCGCCCGCACCGCCTCGAGCAAGGCTGTACAGATATCCCCCAACGACTGAATAGAAGTCTGAAGGAGTAACCGCCGAGCTAGTTCAATCGATCTTCTGACATCCGCGTCCGCGATTGCCAAGTACGCTAAGTAGATCTTAGCATAGATTTCGCCACCTGGTGCGTAACAATGTATTGGGAAAAAAGTCTATACGCCTTCCCCCGTAGCCTAAACTCCCGGTCTAGGTGAGCTGGGGAAGGTGTAGTGAAAGGATCTTTAAGTTCGCATAGATTGATTTTGGGGGCAGCTAAAAAAGCAAACAAAGCAGATGGAACTCCGCCGGCCGAAAAGACTGGCAGAGAGAACCAAGAATGGCTGTCCTGAGGAATCTGGTGCGAAGATTTTGAGGTGAAGGTGGTCGCAAAGTTCTGAGCCTCTACCTCCCATTCCACCCAAGGTCCTGGACCCAACTGCCCCACCTTCAACACTGGGTTAGCGGCTGTGTCTGTGACCGTTTGTAAATCTAATTCTGGAGTGAGAGCTGACAGTGCTTTTATATCATTAAAACCGTCATGCTTGGTCCAGTCAGAAAACAGTTTTGAAGCTGAGGCAGGGGGCAGTGCAGGTGTAGCTGTATACACAAAATAGTCATGGTGATAATGGTTCAGAATGGCCTTAACCCTCTCACCACGGAAGGGCTCTTGAACGCCCATAAAAAAAACATATAACAGGTACCCGGAAGGCCTCTTGAACGCCCAGTGGTTGAAAGCCTGTGAGCTTCGTGTGCGAGGCGTCGGTCCGACGCATGTAAACAACAGCCGGCTGGACCGACGCCCCGCATCTCCGGCCACAAGAAGGAGAGCGTCGCTTGTTCGTGTGTGCCTGTATGTTGTTGTTAAGTATCGAAAAGTGGTGTAAAGTGGCTGTTTTGGCCATAAAGTTATCTCCAATGAAATCATCATCACAGCTCAACCAGTTGATTTATAGAGGTCTACTTAATGCCATTCTACAGGTAAATAACACAGCTACGCTTGGGGATGCGCGGGAATGCGGGAAGCAGTCTGATTAACGAATATACGGCAGTCTAGCCTTGACGTGTTTCGGCCAAAACACCCGGGTTTCGAGGAATATATATATAATACATAGCCGGGGCTGGAGGGTTAATATTAACATCAAGAACATTACCCGCAATATCCAAAGCTCGTAACTTTCTAGATTTATTTCCTTGGATTACCCACTCACGTGGCACTGGAAGTTCCCCTGACAAAGTGGGCTGCGCCGCCTCTGGCTTAGTTGGGATCATTTGTACCCATGAATCATCTGGACCGTATAAAAGGGGCATAGCTACCTTTCTTAACGGTGCTTTATCTAAAGGGGGAGGATTCACATCCGCTACCACCCTTACACTAGAAGTAGTCAGTGCCGCCGAAGCCGGCCTAGTGACCATAGTAGGTGATATAGAGGGAGGGTACATACATACATACATACATAAAATTTTAAGACCGAGTGTTCCACACATCAGTGCAGTTTCAGTCTCTTGTCCTAATGGCGGCGTTCCAGGCAACCCTGTTAAGGGCTGCTTCACTTGTCAAGTTCTTGGATTTGAGATCGGCGCGTATAGTCCGATCCCAGGTCTTCCTCGGTCCACCCCTTGGTGCAGCTCCCTCCACAATCATAGACCTGCATTTTCTCACCCAATTTTGTTCATCCATTCTCTCCACATGTCCATACCATCCCAGTCTACTTGTACGCATCACCTCGCTAATACTCTTTATACCTAAACGTCTCCTCAGCTCAACATTTGTTATTCTATCCTGTAGCCTGGCCCCACACATCCATCTCACCATTCTCATCTCATTACGCTCCATTCTGTTGACATCCTCTACTTTAACGGCCCATGTTTCTGAGTCATACGTCATTGCACTTCTAACACATGAGGCATACACCTTTCCCTTCAGGGGGAGAGGCATTCTTTTCATGGTCAGGATTGGCATCAATTCTCTGAACTTCCCCCAGCCACACCTAATTCTAGCAACAGTGGCAGCCTCGGCCCCACCACCGGCAGAGATGGTATCTCCTAGGTAACAAAACTTGTTCACCAGCTCCAAAGACTCATTTCCAAAATTCACAGCCACAGGATCATCACTTAACACAAGCTCGCCTTTGCACACTACGCACTCAAATTTCTCTATTTCTGACTTATCCTTCGGCAGGGGCCCCTTTATTCTACTACAGCGCTTACTCCCATGGTGTACCCAACATCGACAGATGCTACATTGAATTGAGTTAACGCCCACTCTTTCCACACACTGCACATGGCTATGCACCGCTCTTTTCCACATTGCCTCGTCTCAATCTACAATGCATAACCTTGGTTTTGTTAATATTGACTCTTAAACCCTTGCTCGCCATGCCCTCTCTCCACTCTCTGAATTTGGCCTCAGCATCCTGCATACTGTCAGCTATTAGGACTAAATCGTCTGCATAAAACAGTTCCAACGGGAGTCCGCCTCTAAAAACTCTAGACAGCGCCTCCAAGACCATAATAAAGAGGAGGGGGCTTAACACTGAACCCTGATGGACTCCAACACGGACTGCGAACTCATCACTCAGTACACCCTTCACCCTCGCCGAACTTCGCGAATCCTCATACATCTTCATTATCACACGCACCAGCCACTCTTCCACACCAAGTTTCCTCATAGCCCACTGCACAACATCTCTAGGTACCCTATCAAAGGCCTTCTCCAGGTCCACAAACACAAATTAAAGATCCCTGCCTTTTAGTAAGTATCTTTCCTGTATCTGCCTGACTATGAAGATAGCATCGGTTGTACCACGTCCTGGCATAAAACCAAACTGCATATCATCAATAGAGATGCTTTGCCTGATCAAACCCTCAAGGACTCTCTCACAGACCTTCATGATTTGGTCAAGCATTTTCAGGCCCCTATAATTTCCTCTATCTAGCGCATCCCCTTTTCCTTTGTATATATTTACTATTACACTTTTGAGCCAATCCTCTGGGATTTTCTCATCTTTAATAATGGTGTTTATCAACTCAGTGACTAAGTTTACACCAATCTCCCCTGAGGCTTTTATCATCTCAGCGACAATGTCGGAGCAACCTGGAGCTTTACCGTCCTTCATTTTATTGATTGCGTCGCTCACTACAGCTGGTGCTATCAAAGGAGGTGGCCCAGATATTGGTTTTTCGATACTAAGCTGTTCCTTATCCCATTCAAACTCTACATTTAGCAATCGTTCATAGTGTACCTTCCATGCTTCTCTGATTTCATTTTCTGCATACACAATCTTCCCATTATCATCTCTAACACACTGTTCACCTATAATATCCCTACTGTCATTTTTAACTCGCCTAGCTAGGTTGAAGATCCCATTGGGATTGTCAGTGTTACACACTTGTTCGAGGACCAGGTCCTTAATGCGATTTTTAGCATTGTAAATAACTCTTTTGGCAGTTCGTTTAGCTGCCTGGTATTCCTCCCTGCTGCCTCCTTTCTTCCATTCTTTGAAGCATCTCCTTTTCTCTTTCACAGCATGTTCTACCTCATCGTTCCACCACCAAGAGGTCTTATTCCTGGGGTGACCCTTTGTTTTCCCACAGACTTTGTCAGTGGCAGCGATAAGGCTATGCTTAAGAAAGTTCCATTGGCTATTTACATCGTTAGGCCTAGCTTCCTTATTTCTATTCATTT
This sequence comes from Paralithodes platypus, assembly GCA_032716605.1. Lineage (NCBI taxonomy): Eukaryota > Metazoa > Arthropoda > Malacostraca > Decapoda > Lithodidae > Paralithodes > Paralithodes platypus. The sequence continues at coordinate 11,891,801 of CM064528.1, read as the reverse complement.
CCTCCAGTTCATTATGAAACCTATCCCTAACTTCCTTGTCCTTCAGCAGCCACACTTTCCTTTTGGGTATGTAAACCTTCTTGCGCTTAGGATCTCTGTATAAGCTCATGTCGCACACAAGTAGCTTATGCTGGGGGATACATTCTTCGCTCGGGATGATCTTTACATCTCGAACTAGTTTCCAGTCTTTCCTGTTAACCAAGAAGTAATCTATCTGGCTACTGGAGACCCCAGAGTTATATGTGATCAGGTGGCTCTGTCTTTTCTTGAACTTTGTGTTACACACAACCATGTTGTTGTTGTTGTTGTTGTTGTTCCCCAAGCTGCCTGGCCGAACAGCCCCAAGGCCCCGAGTAAGGCCAAGGCCATAAACGAGCGCCCCCACAGAACCCTCCCTGCCGACCACAATAAAGCCTGGGTGACCGAAGCCACTCCATGGCGGGGAGCTGAGAGGGTGCGTAAACGCCCGGGAAACCAAAGCCCCACCCAGGGCCCTGTGCCCCTCAGCAATTATGAAGAGAAAGTTGAGGGGCAAAGGAATAATGTGACGCTTTAGCTTCCAATCTTGGTGGATTGGGAGGTCAATCCACGGAAGAGACGCCGTCACTTGAGATCTAGAAAATATACACAGCCCGTAGCCTAGTAGGTAGAGCTCTCGTCTCACACACGAGGGGTCGGGGGTTCAATCCCCGGCCGGGCGGAGACAAATTGGGCTTGTCTCCTTTCATGTGTTAGCCTCAGTTCACCTAGCTGTAAATAGGTACCTGGAATAAGTGGACGACGTTGTGACGTCCCATCTGGGGTTGGCAAAAATGGTACAAGGCGAGATGGGTATCATATGGTTCACCTAAGCTGATGGCTACCTAAGCCTTCGGGCGAGACGGTACCGTCTATAGTGAGAATGGTACCATACAGATCCACCCTAAGCCTTCGTTTCCGATGTCGCCAATTGGCTACAAATACAGACTACACACACATCCACAGCCATTCCAACAGTACATAAAACACTTAACATGCATTTCACGCAATACATTCCCAGTTAAGGAGGCGCGATAATAATGAGGTTAGCTCGCATTGCGTGGATTCCCCTTGACGAACAAGTAACTGAGTAACACACACACACACACACACACACACACACACACACACACACACACACACACACACACACACAACCACGTTGAGTGCAACGCAGGACTCCAATATATATTCGCCTTCTAGATTTCTCCTTCCGTAACCATTTCCTCCATGTACCCCCTCGTATCCATCTGCAGATGCTCCCACGTGACCATTGAGGTCCCCCCCCCACGATTGTTATTTCGTTCTCCGAGAGGCCTGAAATGACACTGACGGTGTCATTCCAGAAGTCTTCTTTTATCTCTTTCTGTAAACCAGCCTGTGGGGCATATGCAGATATCACATTCAGAATTCTTTCACCAACTTTCAACTTCAAAACAATCAACCTTTCACTAACTCTCGTAATCTGAAGCACACTTTCCGCCAGCTCTTCAGCCACCAGAACACCCACTCCTCCTTTCGCTTTATCAGTCTCCACACCCATCCAGTATATCCTATATCTTTTCCTCCTTCCGACAATCCACTGTACCCCATGCCTCTTCCAGAGTGTTTCCTGGGTACAGCAGACGTCCACTCGCCTCTTCTCACACATCTCAGCCACTTCATTCGCACGTAGATTCAAACTACCAACATTCACACTAGCAAGTCTGAGTTTGTGGGGGGCATTTGTCATTGTCCTGTGCGGTTTTGTTTCATCGGACTTACGTTTATTTTCTTTGATATTAGTCATAGTTAGGTAGGTTTGGCTGGCAGATGGGCATCACCCTCCCCCAGAACTCCGGCTCCAGTCTACCCCGGGACCATTCCCAGCACCATCCCCCAAGTGATTTCAAGGGGGTAGGATCCAGTGGCCTCGGTACGCCCCACCAGAACCAGCCGCAGGGACGCACCCCGTGCGCGTACACGGCACTACGACTGGCCTGGTATTTTTCGCCAAATGACAGGGCAGCCTCCTGGAGCGCTATCACCAGGTTCGGGCCCCTATACTATTGGGCGGAAAGTGCCAGTCCGGGGAAACACTACGTACTGTACCCTCTGCATCCATTTCGTCCAGGTTGGGCCCAGGGCGCCAGGGCCGGGTCCAGAGGGAGCGACACCCACTGCCAGTGTGCCGCCATTAGGCAACTTGGAGCAAGTACAATGAAGCCCTGTCACAGCACTGTCATATAGAGACAATGCCAGCGCCAATAACAAGGCTTCATTGTATAGTGATGGCTACTTGGTCCGCAAGTCTATCACCATCCCCCCTATTAGTCGCCTTGTACGACATGCAGTAGGATGCGTGAGGCATATTATTTTTTTCCTCCACCATTAGATGAAGGCCCCCTTACCCCCTGGGGGTGCGGAATCTTAGTTAAAGCAATGTAAGCGATCAGAGGCCGAACACTTGAACTTGTCATGGAAGCTCCCAGGTCCACTGTAGGAGTCTCCGGCTGTTGGCCAATTTTTTTTGTTAGAGCAGTAGCTAATAACCCATCTATTTCCTCCGCCGTGACAAATTTAGCAGATGAAGAACTAAGAGGTGAATCATTCCTATCCTGTGAGTCGTCTAGAACTGAACCGGACTCTTGCACCTCCATGTCAGAGATTATAGTCACCTCATCCTTGTCATCTGGCCCATCATGAGAGGATTCCGCCGAAGCCGGAATCCCGTCGTGTTGCCATGTTAAGTCTGGAATGGATGATGGGATCACAGCGTCCCGGTGTACGTCCGCCAGTACCTGTGGCTCCTGAACCAGACGTGGGCCTTCATGCCCTGGTTGGGAATACCGCCATACACCCAGGCCTTGGCCCGAACTCCCTTGAGAGTCAGATACACCATCAACCACTGAGCCCCCACTAGACTCTTCTAAAGGGCGATCACTGCCCACAGAACTCTCTAATTCTAAGTTTACAATATCCATTGGTAACCTGTCCGCCGGTAACACCCCCACCACAGTCTCTGACTCCACTCCCGCCCGATCAGATTGGACACTAGATAAGTCGGGAGTAGAGGCAGAAAGTGAGGCACGAGGCTCCGGCGAACGCCGGGAGGCCTTTCGTTCCTGAGAATCTTTCCTGGAAGATTTGTGGCTGCGGTGTGACTTAGATCTTCCACTAGAACTGCTCTTGGACTTCTCAGATCTATCACTAGAACTGCCCTTGGACTTTTCCTCTTTGCTCTTCTTTCTCGCTGGTGAAGAAGAGTGACTAGGCGGCTGTTGTCTGAGGGGCGACCTGGACCTGGACCGCGCCCGTGACGTGGAGGCTGTCACCGGGGGCGTGGGTTCACGAGGTCTCTTAGATGTGCTAGGGGCCAGAGTATAGGTTTGACTCCTGTAAGGAGATAAAGAAAACCTAATATTTAGTAGTGGCCCCGTAATCATTGACGAACATGCCTATTACATAAGGCATCCTCTTCAAACACTAATCCGCCGTAGTTTGAATCTACCGCGCAGAGCATTTAAAATCTGAGGAGCCTTCATCATGAGCGCACGCGACCTCACTCATGGCTTCAGTCATTATGAATTGGGTTCTCAATACGAAAAAACTTCGTAAAAATTAAAAAAGAAAAAGAAAATAAGAATAACTATCCAATAAGCTTTCCATCATATCGTAGATGTACTTGTGTGGATCTTTGACCAGACGCTGATTCAGGCGTCATTCTTCCTTCACTGACATATCAAGTAAACCAAAATCTTTAATACATCAACGAATGGGAAGGGGATGGTCGGGAGGGCCCCAGTCGTCAATGATTACGGGGCCACTACTAAATATTAGGTTTTCTTTATCTCCTTACAGGAGTCAAACCTATAATGTATTAGTGGCCCCTCCATCATTGACGAACATGCCTGATTTCTAAGACTGGAGGGGGACATTTGTAATCATATCATAACTCTAGAAAAGCAGATAATCAAACAACCACATAGTATTCTTACTTTTGTAAAAAAGAGATATTCGGGTGCATAAACTTTATACAGCCTAAATCTTCAAGAAGGGGTACAAGCAGGAGCGTGCTTCAAAGAAGCCTGCTTGAAAAAGGGTTAACTCTGAGACTCTGTGCACAGATCTGCTAGTTAAGAAGGCACCCCACTTAAAGTAAGTGGTGAAAACTAAAACCTTATAAGTTTACATGTGCACATATAAACCCCATTAACTAGTGGATATATTCCTAAAAATATAACCAAACATAAATGAATTCTTGTACATTCGTAGAAGTACTGAACTTGTGTACTTATGCAGAAGTAATTACTGCAAAAGTAAAAGTCGTAGTTGCCACTACCGAGATTTCTCAAAAATCTATTGCTTCACAGCCAAAGCTACTTACAACAAGAATTGTCGTAACACTACTATTGGCCTTTAGCACAATTTCCTGCAATGAATACTACAGAGAAATTTGATAATACAATGCCTACAACCAGTATCACAGCTCGTATGTTCCGAACACATACTCCGGAGGGGTCTAGGGTGTTCTATGTCACACTGACTGCACCCTCCCCCCCCCCCCTTTTCTTGAAATTAAACAAAACGTGACTAAAAGGGCCACCTAGACCCTCTGCCGTAAAGCTATACATGGCAAGGAGGGTTTGTCCAGAGCTACTGAAAGGTATCGAGGCATAAACTCCTGATTAGAGGCCCACAACTGTGTGGACGTAATAACTTTCACCGAAAGATTATTAAGGAAACGTAAAGAGGCTGTCCCCTTGCGTAAATCGTGGGTCTTACCCACAACGCCGGGATGCTTCTCTTTAAAGTCCTCGACCAAGAGAGAAGCCAGTGTACGCTCCATCAATCGTTCACCCGGACTTGCGACCCATAAAGCACCCTGGTGATTTAGAGGTGCCACTCTTAAATATTTGGTTAGAGCTTGCACTGGGCAAAAAAGATGGTGCACCTTTCCCCTGTTTAACGCCGGCACCGTGAACTCTGAAAACACGTGTTCACTGTGCTCAATCTCGGCTATGAATCCTGGGGAAGGTGCAATGTGAATACACTCATGAAGCCTATCAAACCTGAGGCAATTAGGTGCGTTGCTCATCGCCGCCAGCTCAGATACTCTGTTCCCGGTAGCCAAAGCCATAAGGAATACTGACCTTTTGTAAAATCTGCAGTCTTTGGTACATACGGGAACGAGAATAACGACGATGCTTTGTCCAGAGACCATGTAGGCCTGAGCTGACGGGGAGGTGGGCGGACTTTAAAACCTGCCCACATAAATCACTTTCAGATAAACGTTTCTGCATGAACAGATAAATTAAATAATAAACAACCAACGCCACCGAGGGCACAGTTTGTTTTGTTCTAAGAATCCGAGACGTAAAAGCTTTCCAATGCGATTGAAACTGTCGCTTTGTAGACTGGGTATATTGATTCGTGAATATCTTGGTCACGTCGCTACCATAAGGTGCTAGCCACTTGGCCTCCTGAATGTCCAAAATGAACAAGTCTGCGAGGTTTCTAGGTTGCCAATTGTGTTCTAAGTGGAACAACCCGACCAGGAGGGACACTGGGTGCGGGCACCACGTGTTCAAATGCTGGTACCACACTGCGCTGGCCACAGGGGCGCGATTAGCGAGACTACGCCTCGCTAATCCTGTAGTTTGTTGACTATGTGGCACATTAGAGACGCGTCTGGCGGCGGAAAAGAGATAAATGGAACTCAACCTGTTCTCGTCCGTCATCAGAGCGTCAGGTCCGCCCGCCGGCGTTATCGTCCGCGGGTGAGGTACGACTGTGAGTATCACCATACACCTTGGCTGTGGCTGTCCCTCGCTTGCGAGCTCGGTATACTCCCTGAACGGGAGCCCTCGTCCGAGTCCCGTAAAGGTTTATGATAATTAAAAGCTCCCATAGCTCATTAACACATTGAAAGCAGAGCTGGTGAGCAAAATCATAAAGTATACTAATTAATTTAATTTATATTTAATTGTATTAAAATAAATTACTATAAATAAACACAATATTATCATAATATAATCATAGAAAATATATATGTTTATTATGATTCAGCTATTAAATTATTTCATTAACAAATAAAAATAAGATAGGGATACCTGAGCTTAACGGTGTTGAACATACAGCAATGAGAGGTTCAAGTGCCGACACGACAGAGACTGGGGGAAAACTACCCCGCCCCCGGGAACTACCTGGTCACCTGGTGCAACACCGGTAATCCGCCCTGGAAAGAGAATTTTCCGGGGATTAATGCTCATAGGGTTACACCCAAAAAAAAAAACTATACAAAATATGTGCCTCAAAACCGCCGGTCAACGAACCGTAGCACTCCACCACTACTTTTCGTTGTCCTTTAGTATCATATTAAAGATTTCAGCATATCTTTACCTGTCCAGAAGATTTAAGCATATCTTCTGAATCCTCATAAAGATGAAGCATATCTTTATTAAAGATGAAGTTTTTCAAGTATCCCTTTACACTTGAAACACTAGTAAGATTCCGGCATCTTTTTATCCCATAAAAAGTCTAAGCCTATCTTAATCTCTAATCTGGCGTCACCCAGAAGCCCTCATAGATCGCCGTCTTGAAGGCCGTGATACCCTATTGTATCAATCAATTGTTTGGCAAATTATCGCGAATTGCAAATCAGTTAATATAACCACCCAAAGGTACAACCGCCGGGTTTTATATGCAATGTCAAACCAATTGTACCTGCCCCAGACCTCTTTGTAAAAAGGTCGCCGGGAGGGAAAGACTAAACAAACAAACGGCATTGTTTCAATGGCTTATTAACCCGTTGAGCCCCGGCTAGTTATAATATTTTGTTCACCCCAGTCCCAAGCCATTTTCACTTATTTTTTTTGTTTGCTAAAATGGAAGACAAGGATGAGAAATGAAAAAAAAACAAAAAAAAATCACCTCTGACATTTTTTTTTGGGGGGGGGGGAGCTTCAAAAAAATTTGTTGAGCCAAAATGGAAGAGAATGGTGAGAAATGAACACACAAATAAAAAAAAAAATCATTTCGGTCATTTGGGGGGCGGGGGGGGGGGTTTCAATAGTTCGTCTCCCCCGCATGACCACCCGCTCGGGAGCACTAGGGTAAAAACTGAGTATGGCATTGTACGGCATACATCCTAAGGAGTATCTCACATAAATCTCAAGCCTCTAGCTCCCATACGACCGGAGTAATGAAGGTTCAAAGTGGCGGTAAACTAGGGGTGTAAACTATCCCCACTAAGCCCACCACCACCAGCCGCGCGGCTGTCTCGGCCCGCTCACACCTACTGGCCCGGCTCCCCCACACACTACGGTACCGCCCCCTCCTATTCTCCCGCCATTTCCTACCTTACGAGCCACGTAAGTGTTTTTTATATGTCGGACGCACGTGATGCGTCGCTGGGAGTTGGTGATCAAAGACTGCCGACGCAACACGTGCGACGCTGGGTCTCAACGGGTTAAAGATTTCAGCATATCTTTTATCTGTCCAAAAGAATTAAGCATAACCTCTTAATCCTCATAAAGATGAAGCATATCTTTATTAAAGATGAAGTCTTTCAAGTAACCCTTTACACTTGAAACACTAGTAAGATTCAGGCATCTTTTTATCCCATAAAAAGTCTAAGCCTATCTTAATCTGGCTTCTCCCAGAAGCCCTCATAGATCGCCGTCTTGAAGGCCGTGATACCCTATTGTATCAATCAATTGTTTGGCAAATTATCTCGAATCGCAAATCCGTTAATATAACCACCCAAAGGTACAACCGCCGAGTTTTATATACAAGGACCCCAATGGAAATACGCCTAACGGCCTTATTGGGCTATCCTTAGTTGGAATTATGCAAGGCTGGTACATGTCATATTTATAACATACTATGTGGTACCAACTCTGTAAATTGCTAACTGAATAAATATTTTTATTAGGGGTTCGTCCCCTACGGGGAACCCCTATTGTAATCATTAAACCTGGAATTTCATCCAAATTCTTCTTACGCGCCGGTTTCGACGCAATAACTCCAGAACCGCTTTTTGGATCGGGATCAAACTTTCACAAGAGGTGCGTTTTTGTATTGGAGAACTTTTTATATGCTAAACATCCGGCATGGTGGCCAAACAGGTCCGTGGCAGCCAATTTCCCGAAAAACTTGACGCTTAAATACCGTCTTTCCCACTCACAGGAAACGACTGGGCTTTGGCATACGCACTCCCCTACTAATGCTCCGCAAATTTTATAGAGAAGGTTTTGCTTTTGCACGTGGGTTTTTTTCCGGCAATCTTAAAAAAAAACTCGAATTCCACTTAAAATTCCACATCTTGAAAACTACGCCGATGATCAGAGCCATGCTTGCGTAGTTGGGTGAGGCTCGCGATTCCGAACGTTTTGATACCAAAAAAATATAAATGGGTGGAATAGTTTGGCCGCAGCATTGAAAACTGTCTATTCTTAAATTACTTTAAAACCGAATTCGCTACCACACACAAAGTTTACCGTCTACAGTCTATAGGCTTCCACGCATCCCCCAGTTTTGCTTAATAACATAATCTCTTTATTATTCAGTCCTAACTTTTGTTTTTTTATTTAACTCTCTCAAAACCGTTCGAGTCCCTACGAATTCCAGCAATTATTTAGCCAACCTACCCTACCAAATAATAATGATAATTCAAATTTATTTTTGGTGAATGACAGAGTATTGGCTAAGGTTTTTAACAATTCCTCCCTTTGCCAAATGCTTAGTTTAATAACAATGATATGGACCTTTAAAGTTTTGGCAATTGCCCGTGTGACTCGTATTTTAACCCTCCTAAAGTGTTACCACGAAATACCGCTAGATCCTTTCTCAAAAGTCGCTAGCATGTTGCTACATAGCCAAACAATGTTAGGATAATGCTGCAATTTCTAAATAGGTTTGGTTTGTTTGTTTTGCAAATTTTCCAATGTAGTATGACTAGAATGTCTGAAATTTTCAAATTATCCCTAGTAAATGTCTCTAGATATAAAAGAAATGGCTGCTAGATTGAAGTAAATAGCTCTACATTTAGCGGTAATATGTAGCTTTACAACTGGCACCACTGCAACCACCACCCAGTATGTCTCCACAAAATACTGCTAGATCCTTTCTCAAAAGTCGCTAGCATGTTGCTACATAGTCAAACAATGTTAGAATCATGCTGCAATTTCTAAAGAGTTTTGGTTTGTTTGTTTTGCAAATTTTACAATGTAATATGACTAGAATGTCTGACATTTTTAAATTATCCCTAGTAAATCTCTCTAGATATGAAAAAATGGCTGCTAAATTGAAGTAAATAGCTCTACATCTAGCGGTAATATCTAGCTTTACAACTGGCAACACTGCCTAGCCCTTCTTTCCTATCTTCTTCCTCCCTCATATGTATCAACTACCACTCTAGTGAACTTTCGGTATTTAGTTTATTCAGCTTAATACTATTTATCCACATAAAATAGAAACCTATCACGATTGTTGTCTAATACAACCATAGATAATGCTATTACATATTATTTGAACATGAGGTCGAATTTAGCAGTTGTGTTTACCTTGAACAGTAATTGACACTCTGAGACAGAATCGAAAGCTTCTCTTGCCGTGTAGTACTCAAAGAAAGCAGGGGTACTTAAGCCAAGTCAGAGATACAGAGGTAACTTTCACAATGCATTATAACCCTAGACAGACACCAATATACCACTAAATCAGACAAATATCACTACAAAAAAGATAGGAAAATATTATAGTAATGTCCTAGGTATTTGAAATTATGTAAATGAGTAAAATCCATTATGATATAATGATAATGGGATTGATTAGTATCTGGCAACAGTGTTGCACAAAATTTTCTGAAAGTATGTGAACTTCAGAGTATTTATCCCATTAATATACACATCTATCACTATTTAAATGTAATACAACCATACACAATGCTATTACATATTATTTGAACATAATATAAGATGCTCTTTCCTTTAAACCATTTTCTATATCTATTCACGAAAAATATAGGCCTAGCCTAGGCAGCGCTACCGGTAGGTACGAATTTATCAGTTCGAATTTTGATTGAGAGTGGGATTAGGCCTAGGGCTTAATATGGGATACTGTTTGGGGTTTGGGAATAGACTGAGGCTGCTTTAGGCCTAGCCTAATTAGGTAAAATTAGTCAAATCGAGACAATTGCATAGCCTAGGCCTATTAAGCAAATATTTTACCAATCTACAATAGGCCTAGTCTCTTCGCTGTAAGTAGGCAAGAAATCATGACCTAGGCTATAACCTCTGTAACTAAAAAACAACTAGGCCTAGAGTGATCAAGCTAATATGTGACTGATTTATATGTCGACCATTTAGGAAGAGTCAGTCAAGGAATAGCCTAGATGTGGAAATTTGCAGCCAATTTGCTCTAGCCCTATTTGATATACAGAGGTTAGAGGTCATTGTTGAGACCTCTGACCTCATGACATATTGTCATCATCTTATATATTGCCAGCAGGGGGCAAATAACCGAAAAAAATCGCCGTCAAAATAGACGCGAACTTAACCACGGCGATCGACACATGTAAACATGGCGGTGGAGCGGCGACGAAAGCTTGCCATCATGTTCCCGTCCATTTTGAATGCCGTTGGATACAATAATATGTTGAGGGGGGCAAATAGGCCTAACCAAACTGCGGCGATCGACCATGTAAACATGACGGCGGCGGTGGACGCTTGCGATCATGTTCCCGTCTATTTTGACTGCCATTGGATACAATAATATGTTGAGGGAAGGGCTTTGCGGCAATTTTTTTGGTTGTTTGCCCCCTACTGGCAATATATATGATGATAACATGTCATGGGGGGGTGAGGGGGGGCTTTCAACATATTATTGTATCGAATGGCATTCAAAATAGACAGGAACATTATCCCAAGCGTCCAGCGCCGACACCGCCGCGGCTGCTGAAGAACAAGGAAATTAGCAATAGGTTTCATTGTGAACTGGAGGAAATTAATAGAAATAAGGAAGCTAGGCCTAGCGATGTAAATAGTCAATGGAATTTCCTTAATAATGACAATTATATGTATAGGTATAAAGTAAAAACAATATATTTTACATAATTTATTGCATATCTTACATATTTAAACAAATATATATTAAAAATAGTTTAACCACACCACTGAGTTCCCCCAAAATACTCTAATAGGGCTGGCCTGAAGAATTAGATCAAGATGGACAACCAATAAACACATGATAGGTAGGGAAGGGCAGGTTAACAACGGTGATCGACAAATGTAAACATGACGACCGTACACTCGGAAACTACATCCATCCCCATTAGCCTAACCTAACAACCTTACCTAACCTATCCTAGTATTATGGGTGGAGGCTGCCGCCCCCTAGACCCAGTACGTTGGATACAAAACTAACCCTCACGTAACACCTAGTATATGTCCCTAGTACCCAGTACGTGGGATACCAAGCTAACCCTCACGTAACACCTAGTATATGTCCCTAGTACCTAGTATTTGGGATACAATACTAACCCTTCCATAACATCTAGTATATGTCCCTAGTACCCAGTACGTGGGATACAAAACTAACCTTCACCTAGCATATGTCCCTAACTCAGTACACCTTTCACCCTCACTACCGTTCGTGAGTCTTCATACATCTTCATTATCACACGCACCAGCCACTCCTCTACGCCAGATTTTCTCCTAGCCTACTGCACAACTTCTTACTTTCAGTAGAGACGTGATTTTCCGGGCCCGTCGCAAGACCACCGTCTCAACCGAGCCGTCGCAAGATCATCACAGGACAGGAAAAACAACACAGGCTTGCTCCAAGCCAGCACACATCTTACAAATATATAGGCTAGGCTATACAACTTCCATTTCATCGGAATAACATTCACCGCCAATTTAATTATCATAAGGATTATATAAATGCAATTCTGATATGAAAAAAAAAATCCGTAAATAGCATAGCCTAAGCCTAGTCAAAGCTGGGGTTTGTTGTTGTTTCGTGGACAAAATTTAACCAAGCGTACTGTCCCACATTAATTTATTATCAACAATTGGATATACGTTACTGTGGGCTCTTATTACTCTACTTCCTAATAATACGCAAGTAAATTATAACATAATGTTTGGATAAACAAATATACCGAAATAAATTAGAATGGAGAAACAGTAAGTTGAGTGAGATGTTTCAGCTTGCCGTCAACCCAGCTCCGGAGCTCGCTTGCCGTCGCAAGAGAATATTGGTGTCTCGCTTGCTAAAGGTGGGCTTGCGACGGGACCAGAAAAACAGTTTTTCGGGTAGATCTTGCGACGGTGGTCTTGAGACGGGACCGGAAAAACACCTCTTAGATATCTTTCCTGCAGCTGCCTGACTATGAAGTTATCATACCTTCAAAGACTCTCTCACACTCACAGACCTTCATGACTTGGCCAAGCATTTTCAGGCCTCTTATAGCAGTTGCAAGGGGAGCCTAACTCTGAAATCACTAGATAGTGCCTCCAGAACCATAAAAAAGAGGAGAGGGCTTAATTAACACAATTCCCTGTTGGACTCCGACGCGAACTGAAAACTCATCACTCAGTACCCTCACGTAACACCTAGTATATGTCCCTAGTACCCAGTACTTTGGATACAAAACTAACCTCCACCTAACACCTAGTATATGTCCCTAGTAACCAGTACATGGGATATAAAGCTAACCCTTACCAAATATCTAGTACTGTACTGTATATGTCAATCCAAGGTCTTCCTGCTAACGAAGAAGTTCCTGAGCTTGGCGGGGCGTCTCCGTCGACTGCGGGGCATGGGTGCCCTCCCCTGAAATCTACGATGTCCCCGTCCTCCCTGTGAAACCTCTCCACCCTGGGGCTCTTTCCACCCGGATAGGGTGACATAAGCTTCACAGCTTCACTACCCTATATCCTCAACAAGAAGTACTGTATATGTCCCTCACTCAGCTGTACACCTTTCACCCTCACTACCGTTCGTGAGTCCTCGTACATCTTCATTATCACATGCACCAGGCACTCCTCAACGCCAAGTTTTCTCCTAGCCTACTGCACAACTTCTCTGGCCACCTTATCAAAGGCCTTCTCCCGGTCTGCAAACACAACATCAGATCCCTATCTTTTAAGTACATACAGTACATACAGTATCTTTCCCTTATCATACCTTCTAAGACTCTCTCACAGACCTTCATGACTTAGTCAAGCATTTTCAGGACCCTTATAGCAGTTCCCAGGGGAGCCCAACTCTGAAATCACCAGATAGTGCCTCCAGAACCATACAAAAAAAAGAGGAAAGGGCTTCATTAACACAGAGCCCTGGTGGACTCCGACGCGAACTGAAAACTCATCACTCAGTACCGGTACATCTTTCACCCTCGCTGCCGTTTGTGAGTCCTCATACATCTTCATTATCACACAAATACCTTCATGACTTGGATTGTGCCGTGTCCTAGCATGAAACCAAACTGCATATCGTCAATATCATACCTTCAAAGACTTTCTCACAGACCTTCATGACTTGATCAAGTATTTTCAGGCCCCTATAATTTTCCCTATCCATTGAGTCCCCTTTGCTCGTATACAGTATATAATATACTTTTGTGCCATTCATCAGAGATTACTTCCTCTCTGATGATGAAGTTAATTAGCTCATTGAACACACCTACTCCTTTCTCACCTGAGGCCTTAATCATCTCGGCTAGAATGCCAGAGCATCCTGCAGCTTTTCTGTCCTTCATTAAGTTATTGCACTGCTTACAAAAGCTTGGCTTTTCGTTGCTAAGCTTCTCTATTCCATTCAAATTCCATGTTGAATAATCTTTCGTAGTGTATCACAAACTTATTTTACAATGGAAAATAATGCATGAGGAGGGCTGGGTAGGCCTATTAGTTTTTTGTGAAATAACTTAAATTAGGTTAGGCTATAGTATACTTCATTAGGTTATTAGGCCTATGAGAAACCAGGCCTAGGCCTAGCTTAATTTTATTTCACTGCTCAACATATATTTTTTGTTTGTTTTGCTTTTGAGCTCTGCATAGGGCTATATTCAGGTAGGCTTGGGTTTTAGTCAAATTGCATTAGGCTATGCTACATATTTTTACTTCTATTGGAAAGCACAGGCCTACACAATAGTACACATGTTAAAGAATTTAACCTAGCCTACCACAATTTAGCCTAGACTGAAAGAACAAACAAAAATAGGCTAGGCTAATTGCAGCTAAATAATTTAGCCTAGCCTCCACAATTTAGCCTAGACTGAAAAAACAAAACAAAAATAGGCTAATTGCAGTTTTGGTAGGAGCTTTGTTTATATAGCCTAGTCGCACGCTCGCAGTTAGGCCTACATTCGCTTCTAATTTAACTGCTGGGGTAAACTTGGTAAAGCCACCCTCAATCCGCCGGCCGGTAACAAAACAATTTACCCAACGCCTGGCCGTGAGATACAATAATGGGTTGAAGGGGCTTTATCCCCCTATGACTTATTGTCATCATCATCTATATCACCAGCAGGGGCAAATAACCACAGTCAAATTAGACGCGAATGTAACTGCGAGCGTGCGACTACGTCAATAAAGAGGACGATAGACCCGCTAACACAACTCTTAACGCATTTTTTCCTAATGTATTAGATTTTTTTATATTTATGACCTCAACAGTTGACAGATGACAATTTTATGGTTTATTTTAGGCTATACAAAAACATTTGCTTTGTAACTTAGATACTCATATTTATGCTTATAATTGCAGTACGAGTGGGTTTTTTCTTTTTATATGTAGGCCTAGGCTAAACAAATGTTAGTTTTTGTTTTATAGGCTAAACTAGGCTGAATTTATGCTAATAAATATTAATTGGAGGGAGCAAATCTGTCAAGGAATAGCCTAGATGTGGAAATTTACAGCCAATTTGCTCTAGCCCTTTTTGAGATACAGAGGTTAGAGATCGTTGGATACAATAATATGTTGAGGGGGTCAATCGCCCCCCATGACATATTGTCATCATCATATATATTGCCAGCAGGGGGCAAATAGCCTAGGCCTAGCCTAACTACAACAAAAATCGCCGTCAAAATAGACGCGAACTTATATTAACTACGGCGATCGACCATTGCCCGCACCGGCTGTCCCCCGGTTATTGTTGAGGTCCTGAGGAACCGTATGACTTTGACGAGCTCTTCCCTCCGCTGTCTCCGCATCCCATGTATCGTCGTACGGTACCCCTTCCCCTCCACATCCTACATCTGGTCGTTCTACATATGCCTCCTAAGCCTCGCCTCGTCCCGTCACTGAGCATGTGGATGGGCGTCCCTTTCTGGCTTCAAAGATGGATTCCTTCCGACAGCTCCTACTGGATTGTCTGGGGTTGGTTGATAAGGGCACCTCGCTTCAAGACATTGCTCTGGCCCTAGTACCGTGGTTTGTAGGTCTCTGGTTCACCACCTGATGACCTGCTATTGGGTTGTTGCCTTTACAGTGTTACGGTTCTACGAATGACCTAGAATGAAAGTGACACGGTGGTGAATTTTAACCTTAACTATAAACTAATTTAATTGTGACATAGGATCTCCGCGACCGCGAACTTATATTAACTACGGCGATCGACCATTGCCCGCACCGGCCGTCCCCCGGTTATTGTTGAGGTCCTGAGGAACCGTATGACTTTGACAAGCTCTTCCCTCCGCAGTCTCCGCAACCATGTATCGTCGTACGGTACCTCTTCCCCTCCACATCCTACATCTGGTCGTCCTACATATGCCTCCTAAGCCTCGCCTCGTCCCGTCACTGAGCATGTGGATGGGCGTCCCTTTCTGTCTTCAAAGATGGATTCCTTCCGACAGCTCCTACTGAATTGTCTGGGGTTGGTTGATAAGGGCACCTCGCTTCAAGACATTGCTCTGGCCCTAGTACCGTGGTTTGTAGGTCTCTGGTTCACCACCTGATGACCTGCTATTGGGTTGTTGCCTTTACAGTGTTACGGTTCTACGAATGACCTAGAATGAAAGTGACACGGTGGTGAATTTTAACCTTAACTATAAACTAATTTAATTGTGACATAGGATCTCCGAGACTACGGTAGGGCCGGAGTGGGCGAGTATTTGCCTGAGGTTGCCCCAAGACAAGACAAGACAAAATTCTAGTGCTGGTTTTACTCAGATTTTGTGAGTTTTAATTTAGCCTAGCCTAGGCCTAAGAGTTCAGAAAATTTGCAAAATGCACCCCATACTAGCCTACCCATAGCCTAATAGGCCTAGTGATTCTTTTTTGGCAGACCACCCACAAATTTTCATATAGCCTAGGCCTAGGCTAGCCTAAGTTCTGGAATGCATCTTGGAATAGCCTTCCTATACACTGTAGGCTAGGCTACTTCCTTTTAATTTAAGTTTGATTCTTTGGAAAAATCTATTAGGCCTAGACCAGGGCAGGAAAGTAACATTTAAAATGACGTGTTAAAAGTCGCCCATAAACGGCGGGCCGCTATGTTATTGTAATTTGGGAGCTTATTTCGTCTGTTGATTGACTTTGTCCTTAATTGGGGATCCAATTGAATTAGCACAGATGATGATAACTTACCGTACATCATAATACGTGACGGGCCGACGTTGGGGGGCAGAGCCGCAGAGACCCCCTCAACATATTTTGTGTCCCACAGTAACTTTTAATGGGATGGATGTAGTTACCGGGTGTACGGTCGTCATGTTTACATAGGGCGATCGTCGCGGTTAACTTTGCGTCGATTTTGACATCGATTTTTTTCGGCATATTTCATTTTATTCACTTCCTTTTATATTTAGGCTATAATCTAGCTTTGGCACGACAATAACCCTAACCTAGTCCTTTCTTAAAGATTCTTCTAATCTTCCAGTAGCCTATAGCCTAATTTAGGTAATTTTTAAAGGCACACAATTAAATGGTTGGTATTTTAAACGGCACTACTGCAGCATTATGAGAAACAATTTATTAGAGATAATAGGCAACAATAGATTCGCCATATTTTTCTCCATAAGCTATAGTCCGCATGGAGGATTTTCGTTATCGACAAATTGAAAAAAATTCCCACTTCACAGACAAATAGACAAATACACCAAAAATTGGTGTGTGGGGGCAGCAGCCCCCACCCATAATAGCCTACTATAATAGGTTAGGTAAGGTTGTTAGGTTAGACTAGGCTAATGTCCTTTCAAAGGGGTATAGGCCTATTAAACACTAGGATAGCCTATACCTGGTCAAGGGTAAGTCCTGCTGTAGTCAACTTGAATGCTACCTTAAATTGTAATATTAGACTAGGCATAGCCTATAGAAAAAATAGCCTAGCCTACTTATTTCTTGTAGCCTATAATATAGGCCTAGCCGGGTAGAATGTAGAGTTCGGGCGTACCGCCACCATTGTTTACACTGCGCAGAGCGGCGACGGAAGCTTGCCATCATGTTCCTGTCTATTTTGACTGCCATTGGATACAATAATATGTTGAGGGGAGGGCTTTGCGGCAATTTTTTTTGGTTGTTTGCCCCTTACTGGCAATATATATGATGATGACAACACGTCATGGGGGCAAAGCCCCCCCTCAACATATTATTGTATCCAATGGCATTCAAAATAGACGGGAACATTATCGCAATGTCCGACGCCGACACCGCCGCCGTAATGTTTACATATGTCGATCACCGTGGTTAAAGGCTGGTTCACACATAGCCGATTCGGTGCGCGAGTCCAACACGAGTCACACTCGTCGATTATCGCCGTCGCTGGAGGTGCTGAGTCGGCCGCGAGTAGCAATTGTTCCCGAGCCAAGGAGAGTGTAACACGAGTTAACTCGATTCAATACGAGTCAACACGTGTTCATGCAAGAGTCTGTACGAGTAACTGAGAGTCAAAACGAGTGTAACACGAACCCAACACGAGTGTCAAAAATTTGAAAAATAATGGCCACATTCCAGGGCACGTAAACAAAGAGTATGGACGAGGCAACGCGGATTGTTACACGGATCAACATGATTTTTATACGGATCAACACGAAAGACAACGCGTTGACTCTCGTTGGATCTCTGTTGCACACGTGTTGACTCGTGTTACATCCGTGTAAACTCTCGTTGATTCTTCCTACATTTTGAAATAACGGTATTTCAAATCACACTTGCTTTTCTTTTCGTGTTACACTCATGTTTTTTTCTCAGTGGATCTTGTTTACTCTTGTTTACCTCGTGTTTTCACTTGTGTTTGAATCTTTTAAACTCTGGCATCATGGGGGCACCAAGTTTTGGCACTCACATTCGTGCTTTCTACTCTGTTGATACGTGTTGCATGTGTGTTACATACGTGTTGTTGCGTGTAGACACGTGTTGCTTCGTCAACGTCGAAATGATGACGAAAAGCGACGAATCTCCAAAGAGTGTTACACGGGTTTACACGAGTCAACACGAGTTAACACGAATAACGAAGAGTTATTCAGAGTCAAACACGAGTTAACACGTATGTACACGAGTCTACACGTATTTAGGCCACACTCATGGGTACTCGCCACGGGGCCCCAAAAAGTCATGCATGCATGAAATTTTTGGACCCCGTGGCGAGTACCCACGAGTGTGTCGAGTACTGTATATACGAGCGTAGCACGAGTCTATACGAGTGTTGAGGAGTATCGACGAGTCATTGCTGAATAGCAAAATTTCATCACTCGTGTTGGACTCGCGCACCGACTCGGCTATGTGTGAACCAGCCTTTAGTTCGCGTCTATTTTGAAGGCGTTTTTTTCGGTTATTTGCCTCCTGCTGGCAATATATATGATGATGACAATATGTCATGGGGGGGTGACCCCCCTAACCTATTGTATCCAAAAGCAGTCAAATAGACGGGAACATGATGGCCAGCATCCGCCGCCGCTCCGCGTGGTGTAAGCAAGGCTGGCGGTACACCCGAACTCTACATTCTACCCCACTAATTTTCCAACTAGCATAACCGATGATTATCAATGATCAATCCCAGTCAGAAACGTCCATGCTTCCTTCCCATAAGTCAATGTCGGGATTACCACACTGTCATGCAAGGACTTCTTTACTTCCATGCTGATCACCCTATTTCTTCTTACTGCTTTCAGAGTTCCTACAACGCTATCCCTGTTACACTTTCTCCCACACTTCTTCATCCATAGTCCTACTCACATCTTTACTCACCACACTGCCCAAATACTTTAAATGAGCTGGACATTCTTCATAGCCGTATCAACCCTCAACTTCACACTCTATTGGTTCACCCCTTTCATGACCATAATATTGCTCTTATCCTATCATTTACCTCCAGAATTCCGTTCCTTCACACACTGTTCCAAACATATTTCACCTGACCCTTGCAACTACCCATTCCACTATCGCTCATCAGAACTGTGTTTGTCAGCAACTAGTAGTACCGGTACTGTACTGTTGAGGCAACTTCCACATCGTTCCACAGTCCCTCCCCTTATCAGCGGTACACCAACATCCGCTGCTCTTCCTTGTATTTTCTTCTTCATGACTCCATCCATATACTGTATCTGGTATATATTGAACAACCATCGGGACATCACATACACCCTTTGCTTTAACGCCAACATTTCAGATTAAAGAACTCGCTCTGTTAATTATCCACACATAACTGACACCTTTGCACCCTCATACATGCTCTTAATTGCTTTCAAGCAAACTTGCCATCTACTCCGTATATGTTTCAGTAATACCGGTACCGGTACTTTCCACATACCTTCTCTATCAAATTCTGTCATAGGCCTTCTCCAACTTCCATAAATGCACATACAACTTTTGTCGCTTCTCCAGATATTTTCTCCACAACACATTTCCGGGCAAAAATCTGAGCTACACATCCTCTTGCCCTTCCTAAGATGAACTAACAGTAAATGCTAACCGTTCCTTCCCCAGCAAATACTGACTGAAAAATGCCCAAATATATTGCATGTCCCTCTTCAGACTTATCTAAAATTATGTAACCGGTACACCAAATAACGACCTACAGTGAGCACGAAATCAATAAAACATCAACTAACGAGGATAAATCAAATGGAAGAAAATACTCCAAAAGATTATATATGTTAACCCTTTACCCAGCCATACTGACTGAAAATGTCCTAAATAGATTGCATTTGCTTCTTCAGATTTTAATACATACATACGTACATAACATTTTTAAGACTGAAGTGCTCCACACAGATGTGCAGTTTCATTCATCTTTTCCTAATGGCGGCGTTCCAGGCAACCCTGTTAAGGGATGCTTTACTGGTCAAGTTTTGGATTTGAGATCGGCACGTATAGTCCGATCCCAGGTCTTACTTCCTCGGTCCACCCCTTGGGTGCAGCTCCCTCCAAACAATCGCAGACCTGCATCTTTTCACGCCAATTTTGTTTCATCCATTCTCTCCACATGTCCATACCATCCGCAGGTTTTACTTGTACGCATCTCCTCGCTAATACTCTTTATACCTAAACGTCTCTTCAGCTCATCATTTGTTATTCTGTTGACATTCTTTATCTGAAATATTGTAAAATTACACCAATTACCAACTACATTACCACCAATTTTAATAAAGTAACCCTAACATGATAAAGAACATGTAAGAAATAGCCCTAAAGATGAATTTTATCTATCTATCTAATTGACAGGACGCCTTGATCCCCGAAGGTTGTGGGCCACGAACAAAACACCCCTATGCACCTCTGTCCCCAGTCAGGTCGACGCCCCTCCCTCCCATCCAGCACCGATTTTCACGCATATACTTCTTAACTCCATCCTTCCACCTCTCTCTCGGTTTATGTTCTCCCTCCTGTCCTTCCACCTCACTCCGTATCACGCTCTTAGTCATTCCTCTTTCGCTGCCTCCCATACGTTCCACAATGGCCAAAAACACCATCTCAAGGTGTTCTTCTTTCGCACTTTCCAGTACATTCACACCATCTCTCCTCAGTACCTTCCTCATTCTTCCTGTCTATCCCTCCATGTAACTCTGCACACACTTTCTCAAGTAACTCATTTCCATTCCCTTTCACTCTTGGTTTTGAATCTCTCCAACAACGTTCCATAGCTTCGCTTTTCCGTAAGTTCAGTGTCGGGATTACCACAACTGTCATGCAATGACTTCTTCCAGTTCCATGCTGACCAACCCTATTTTCAGTTTACTGCCTTTTCCCAAGCATTCCTACAACCCTCTTCCCCTGTTGCAGCACCCTCTCCCACACTTCTTCATCCATACTTCTCCCATCTTTAACTCTGTACACTGCCAAGATACGTCAATGAAGCTTACAATCTCCATAGCCTGACCGTTCAACTTCCACCTCACAACTCTGTGTGCTATCACCCCCTTAGAAGACCATAACCTTGCTCTTCCCCCGCATATTACCTTCAGATTCCATTTTTTCAGCACAGTCTGTTCCCACAAATATTTACCCAGACCCTGCAACTTCCATTCATATCATCAGCAACAGCAGTACACAAACCTCCACTGCTCTTCCCTTGGTATTTCTTTTTATGAACTCCATCCATATACTGTATATATAGGGAACAACCATCTGGACATCACACAAAACCCTTGCTTTACCAAACATTCAGATCAAAGAACTCCCTCTGTTCATTCTTCACAACTACTCCGATACCTTTGCACTCTCATACATACTCTTCACTGCTTTCAGCAACTTGCCCATCTAACTCCATATATTCTCAGTACCAGTACTTTCCACATACCTTCCCTCTATCAACTCTGTCAACTCTGTCCATTCCAAACTGCATTGCCTTCCCTTATTAGTGGTACATACACAACACCACTGCTTCATCCTTGCATTTCTTTTATGACTCCATCCATATACAGTTCAGTAATAATATTTGAACAACCACAGGGACATCACACACCTTTCTTTAACACCAAAATTCAGATCAAAGAACTCGCTCTGGTTCTTTCTCACCCCATACTGCCACCTTTGCACGCTCATACATGCTTTTCACTGCTTTCAGCAACTTGCTATCTGCTCCGTATATTCCAAGTACTTTCTACATCCCGGTACCTTCTCTATCAACTCTGTTCATAGGCCTTCTCCAAGTCCCATGAAGGCAGCATACAACTTTTGTCCCTTCATCAAGATATTTCTCCACAACATATTTCAGAGCAAAGATCTGAGCTACACATCCTATTCCCTTCCTATGATGAATACTGTATGTTAACCGTTTCCCCAGCAATACTAACTGAAAATGCCCAAATATATTGCATGTGCTCTTCTGATATATCTAAAATATGTAAAATTATACCAAATACCAACTACATTAGCACAAAACTCAATCAATCACAGAAACAGGATAAAACATAGATCAATACCCCAAAAGATTAATACGTTAACCCTTTCCCCAGCAATACTTACTGAACATGCACAAATAAATTGCATGTGCTCTCCAGATTTAACTGAAATATGTGAAATTACAACCAAATACTAACTACATTAGCACAAAATCAATCAAGCACTTTAACAGGATAAATAAAATGGAAGAAATAGCCCAAAAATGAATTTATCTATATGCCTACCGGTAAATATTGCCGGACACCTTGATCCCCGAAGGGGTGACCCTGAACGAAACGCCTGCGTATTTCAAGCTCGCTTGAGTTATCACTCGATCGTCTTTTAGAGCTTTTTGGCCCGGGGTAATTACCACACCAGAGCGTCATAAGGAGTTTGAGGGGGTTAAATTGCTAGATACATAGAGGAAGAGGAATGCCAAGTAAGCTAAACAAAAATATATAAGATTATTTTTAACATCTATCTATCATCTATTGCCTGACGCTGTGATCCCCGAAGGGGTAGCCAAGAACGAACCGCCCCCATGCACCTCTGTCCCCAGTCAGTCGACGCCCCTCCCCCCAACCAGCACCGCCTTCGTTCATGTACTTCCTCACTCCATCCTTCCACCTCTCATTTCGGGGCTCTATCTCTACCCTCTCTGTCCCTCCTACTCGCTCCTCATACACCCTCTTAGTCATTCTCCTCCGCTTTCCACATACGCTTCTCATATGGCCCGAACTCATTGCCTCACAGTTTAAACATGTTCCTTTCTCACACTTTCCAAGCACATCTACCTCCACACTCCAACACCCCCCTATCCTTCTTACTTCCTACATTAGTCTGTCCTATCCCTACCATGTACCAGCTCTCCGCACGCACTCCTTAAGTAATTCATTTCCACTGCTCCTCACTCTTGCTCATCTCTCAACCACACCTCCACCATACGCTTTTAATCGCTTCCGTAAGTCAGTGTCCGGGATTACCACACTGGTCATGCACGGATCTTCTCATTCTCACCTTCCATACCTGACACACCCTACCCTTTTTTTTACTTGTTACTACTGCATTTTAGCGTTCCTTAACAACCCTCTTCCCCTGTTGTATAACCCCCTACCTCGCTTTTGTAAACTCCTCATGGTGGAATCCAACCTTAAAAACCACCATCCCCATATGTAAAACTAAAAAACTAAACCTAAGACGGCTAAACCCCACACCAAAACACCTCAATCTCCCGCACTGTTCTTCATCCATAGTTCCCATCTTTACCTCAACGCACACTGCCCAGAACTACTTAAAAGAGTTGACGATCTCCATAGCCTGACCGTTTCAGCTTACAACCTCACACTCCTGTGACTTCACATCCCTTTTCGAAGACCATAAACCTTGCTCTTTACCTCGGCATTTAACCGTTCAAATTCCGTTTTATCTTCCCCACGCACACTGTGCTCCAAACCTCATTTACCAGACCTCTGCCAACTCCCCCATTCATTATCACTCCTCAGAACTGTATCATCCGCAAACACCAGTATAGGTAGCTTCCACTTCAATTCCCTCACCCTTTTTCAGCGATACACCAACATCCACTGCTCTTGATAGTCAATGTATTCTTTTATGACATCCATCCATATATACAGTAAACAACCACGGGGACATTTCACACACGCCGCCTGTTTCAAACCAACATTCAGGTCAAAGAACTCGCTCTACGGGCTATTCACAATCTTCACTCCACCACTTACTGCCCGCCTTTACCAACCCTGCCTATCATGCTCTCTCTCGGCTTCAGCAACTTGCCCTCTACTTCGGAATATATCTTAAGTACTTGTCCACAAACCTTCTCTATCAAAAAAAAAAATAACAACTAAAAACCCCCTCCCCATAGCAATATTGCACACTCTGTCCATATGGCCTTTCCGCTCGAAGTCCATAAAGTGCAACATACACCTTTGGTTTCCTTCCTCCAGATACTTCTCTCCACTAACACAATTCAGTGTAAAAATTCTGACTCTACATCATCCCTCTTCCCCCTTCCTACACCCTCCCATGCCTCGTTCGCCTATCCATTTCCTCTTTCTCCGTTTCTCAACCTCATCACTCTTCTCCTCAATCACTACCGGTGATAAACCCTACTGTATAACCTTCCCTACTACCGAGCTTAGAAGACATATTCCCTCGGTGGTTACCACACACTCCTCTTTCCCACTCCCCTTGCCCTTATATAGGGGACTATTATGGCCAGTCTTCCAGTCAATCCGGGTGGCACCATCAAACCCCCTTCTCCCATGCTAGTTTGCACATTTTCACATAACCCATTCTATCACGTATCTCACCACCTATACCACTGTGTTTAATGGTGTGTTAATTAAAAAAGACACCCCTCACTTACCTCAACATTTCCCCACACACTCCATCTGGTTCCTGGTGCTATTCCCCCAACTACTTCACCTCTTTTCATGGCTTCCCACACTTCTGACCTTCCTGATCCCCGACCTCCATCCTCCACTACTATCTCTTCTTCTCGCCTCCCCCCATACCATATCCAGCTATGTTTTGCTGGCTCTTTAAAAAAAAACATCATTCCTTACATTTTAGCAACTCACTGAAGTACTCCCTCCCTTCCATCTTTTTCGACTCTCTCTTTTGCTTCTCGGCTAGCATTCTCCCATTCTTATCTGTCACACCCTTATCTGTTTCCCTTTGCTAACCTCTTCCCTAACTTTTCTTTTCTGACTTCTTCCCAGAAACAGTTTCTTAACTCTCCCTCCATTTTACACTCTGTGCTCGTTTCTGTCTCTCTCGGAATCTTCAAAAAATATCCCCGCGACTACCCAACCACTCTCTATATGCTTTCTTCCTTTTCTTCCACAGCTATTCTTACCTCTTCTGTCCATCCATGCATGTACCTTTCACTCCCCTCCCTCTTCTCCTCACTGGCCACACACCTCCTCACATGCTGCACACAGATTCCTCATCCTTCAACACCTTGCTCATCTCCTCCACTTCCTCCATAACTTCCAGGTCGAACCCACCTAGTCGTCTTTCCACTGCTCTCCTGTACTCCTCCCTGAAACTTCCTCCTCCTGCACCCATCTCCACCCTCCTCACCATGTCCACCCTCCCTCTCGCGCTCCCTCGCAGCTCTCATCACCCACTTCTTTTGTATCCTAACCTTAGCTAACCACTACATAATGATCAGACAGACCCCCTCCCAATACCCCCCCCCCCTATACACCCTAGCACATCCATCACAGACTTCTTCATTCGTGTCATCCACACATACATAATCAGAATCAATCGACTTTTCGTTCCACCACTGTCTTTTAATTCCCTATCAATACCGTCACAACATCCGTTTCCACGTGTACCTGTTGATCATTCTGCTGTCGAAGAAGGTGTTTTGGCTTATCCACTAGCCCTCCTCCCCACCACATACTTCCCACAAGTGCACTACGCTACCATTCCCATTCAACCTCTGATGGGTACCCCCCACCCTCCCACCACTACTCCCTCAACTTTCCTATCACCCACCTTACCATTTCATATCCCCAATACAGAAATATTCCTTTTCGTTCTTGTCAAACTTCTCCAGGCACGCCTCCACATACATCCAGAACTCCTCTTTCTTTCTTTCAAGTATATCCTCTGTCGGGGCATACACGCATACAATCAATACAATATTTTTAACATGAGGTTGCTTATAATAATTTGTACCTCTGCAGTTTCTCCATGGCTAACGAAAAAGGTCACATTCCTAAGAAGCCCCAACCAAAAAGGCCAAGCTTCTGTACAGAACAAATGCCACACCATTACCCTTATGGTGACCCTATCAAATAATCAAAACAACCACACTTCTTAACCCCATTCCCGCGTGCCCCTCATATGACGGAGACGATTTTCCGGCTATTTTGTAGCCTGTGAGCCAGGCCAGCTTTTGCAAGCAGCACGGATGGACGTCAGCCGGAGCCTACAGTTTACGCCACAATACTGAGGTTTGTGTGAGAGAGAGTTCACTTATGTGCAGCGTCACACATAGCGAAAACAGAAAATAATTGGTAATTATTAGCGATTTCGCCTAGGCCTATCGGATTTGGTAATTTTTAGCAATTTTGCCCTTCGTTTGCAAGATCCTTACAAGAAAACCAGACGTCGTACAGGGATGATTCAGGAGTAATTTGAAAGCTATTACCGTACTTTCACGAATACATAATTGTATTACGCTCTGGCTTTTGCTTATGCATGAAAATGAGCAGGGAATGAAGGCAATTTCGGGCAATTATGCCTACTCGTACAGGAGTCCTTGGAGCGGCTTCGGTCGCGCCGGGAATTTCCACACCTCACACCACACACACACACACATCACACAGTTTTTCCTACACCGAGAAATGACTCTCCGGCTGTCATTTCTCGAAGACTTCTTCTAGCCGGAGACATTGAGAGCAACCCAGGACCCACCTACTCATACATATGTCCAACTTGCTCAAAACCAATCGCTTCGAGTTGCCACACTAATGGTTCAGTTCTCTGCAATTCATGCAGGAACAGGACCCACTTCACCAGCACAACACTTGCCTCCAAGAAACACTACACGAACACCTGGAACTGTTCCTCATGCCCCTCCCTCTCCCAGTCAATTCCCTCGCCTAAAACCCGTCCACCTCTCCTCCCCAACCCACCTAACCTTCCCATATCATCCACTCCCCCCCCTAAAACCTGTCCACCTCTCCTCCCTAACCCACCTAACCTTCCAATACCATCCACATCCTCAACTCAACATACCACACCCCATCCTAATCCATTCCAACCCCCCCCTGCTCCCCAATCCCCACCCCCACATCACCCATACCCCAACACACAGCCCCTCCCTCCCCCCCCCCCCATCCTCCTGCAGCCGCACCCAACATACATCCGGCACATAACATTAACATTCTCCAATTGAACATAGATGGCATCAACACAAAGAAACACAAACTCTCACACTTCATCAAACAACACAACATACACATTGCCATCTTACAAGAAACAAAACCCAGCACAACCAAAAAAGCACCCACATTTCATGATTTCACCACCATCAGACAAGACCGGGCTGTCGGCGGAGGCGGTGGACTCATCACCCTGGTACACAAAGAAATATCATACATAGTTACCAGTGTACAAACCAAATCCTTCCTCCCCCCAAATGATAACACAACAGAAATACAATCAATTAAAATACGCACTGGCAACAACTCCAACATAGCCATCATAACCATACATCCCCTACAGTACCAAATTAATACAGACCACACTTAGAACACATCACAAACACCCCCACACATCATCCTGGGTGGTGACTTCAACGCCAAGACGTCGGCCTGGTTTGTCGACAACCCCGACACAGACAGAGGGCTGGTACTACAAAACCAAACTGTTAACCTCATCATCCTTAACGACATCCATCAACATACCCATATTCCTCACCAAGCCCTCTATAACCCATCATCTCCAGACATCACCTTTTTGCTCCCCAGAACTCGCTCCCACAACATCCTGGAGGGTGGTCAGAACCTTAGGCTCTGACCACCTCCCGATCATTATCACCACCAAAACCAGACTCACCCCAGCTAACCACAAACACAACATACACCAATTATAAAAGACCGAACTGGGAAGCATTCACAAATGAGACAGAACACACTTCACAACTCATAAACAGTACACCCATCACTAACATCAACAATGCTGTACACATACTCAATAAAACTATCCAAAACCACTGACAAGAAACACATTCCAAGAGGTAACAGAAAAAGACACAACCCCAACTTCACACCAGAATTCAAAACCTCATCAGACAACGCAATATACTGAAACCACTCCCCAGCACCCCACAAACAAGACATCACACAACAAATTCAAGCACTCAACACCCAAACTAACAACAAAATACAAGAACAACAAAAACTAAATTGGAATAACTTCCTACAAACACTTGATCACAAAACAAACCCCAAAAAACTCTACAAACCACTAAACAGCATCACACTTTCCAACAGCAACACAACACAATCACATGCTGCAATCACAACAACAGACTCTACTCCTTCATGTAAACAACAAGCAAACACTCTCTCAATCACTTCTCACATGTCAGTCACCTAAAACCTCACAAAGACGACCGACGTGTCATCCGACGTAAGAGACAATTCCCCACAGACCCTGACTATACACCCTTCACCAATCACCAGACAAAGCATATCATCAACAATCTCAAGCACTCACCCGCTTGTGGCCTAGACAACATAAGCAACATACACCTCAGACACCTGGGACCACAAGGCATACAAACACTCACTAACATATCAAACTACAGTTATTCACACAACACAATACCAGACATTTGGAAGCATGGTCTCATCACCACATTCCCCAAACCCAACAAAGACCCCACGCTACCCTCCTCGCACCACCCCATCACACTCCTTTGCTCCCCCCTCAGGTCACTTGCTCACACAAAATTTGGACACAACAAAGAAACTACCACTACAGTATATAAACAATACATAAGATCAGTGATCATGAGAGGCACTCAATTCCTGGCAGTAGCCTCCACGAACCAAGACCACCCACTAAACTACATGGCAACACACCTACAGACACCAAGAAATATCAAAACAACACCCAGAACACGGTATCAACACACAATTACTGTCCTCTCTCCCACCCCGAACCACCTTCCAGAAGCACATCCATACTCATATCTCTCGCCGATCCATCCACTCACTCACAGACAACACGCAGCTGCAAGCACGACCTCCCGAAATCCATCCTTCCGAATCCTCCCTTCCTCGCGAGGACAGAGTCCCCCTGGCCAGGCTGAGATGCGGACACCATCCAGCTCTCCTGAGCTATCAGAAGAGACTGGATGACTCCGTTGTCGATGCCTGCCCGGGATGTAACACAGCACCTCATACCAATAAACACATAGTAGAAGACTGCATGTCACTCAACCACTTACGCCAACAACACAATCTGCACTCAATGAGAGCTTTGTGGGAAAGCCCGATCGTGGCCATGGCCTTCCTC
The DNA here is from genome assembly GCA_032716605.1 of Paralithodes platypus. Lineage (NCBI taxonomy): Eukaryota > Metazoa > Arthropoda > Malacostraca > Decapoda > Lithodidae > Paralithodes > Paralithodes platypus. The sequence goes on along the minus strand of CM064528.1, from coordinate 11,862,410 downwards.
AGGGACTCGGGGCTGTTCGGCCAGTCAGTTTAGGCCAGAACAACAACAATAACAACAACTCGTACAGGATTAATAGCTTTAACCAAAATGGTCACACTCCTTAATGGACTAAGTGGCCATAGCCAAAATGGCTACACTATCTTCCTTCTGGACTTTCTCCATGCCCGATGAGATACATGATATTTTGATATCTGTGGCACAGCCCTTGTATCCAACACCATACCCTGCATGCAACCCCGCTCGAACCCCGCACAACGTTGCTTGCAACTTTAATTATTATTTTTATTATTATTATTATTATAATAATAATGATTATAATGATAATAATAATAACAATTAAAATAAAATAACAATAATACTCATGATAATATGTATAATAATTTATCTATTCCACGAAAAATATATGGGTATTCTGATGCATACGAAAAGGCATGAGGGGTAGGCAAGAGAACACATACTAAGTAAATCTGAAACAAGATTACATACAAAGGTTTTGGGTCTGGATGAGAATGATTGACAAATGTTCTTACGCTTCCAATTTATAACCATCTGGCCACCGGTTTAACCCATTTGCCTACATGTGTGCCGGGGAATTTAAAAATCAATTATCACATGCTCCACCCATTCGCCTACATTCGTACCGCAATCGCACAGTTCGAAGTACCATCGCACCGCATTTGAACAACCTTCGCAGTCATTCGCCAAGGAATTGCATTATTCGCCAACGTCTCGGACAACATTCGCCCATATTCACATAAACCCTATTGCTGTGGGTCCTAAAATTTGCAATATTTTCGCCCTCCAAGCTTGCCAATGCCTGACAGGACCTTTAATCTTCAACAACATACAAATTAACCCTTCATCTTTTCTCAATATTCTTGGTGTTTCCATTTCTTCATATCTTTCTTGGAAAGACCATATTATCAGTCTTGCTAAAACGGCTTCTGAGAAGTTAGGCGTGCTCAACCGTCTCCGTGGGTTCTTCACCCTCGCACAGTTTCTTGCTCTGTACAAGGTCACTGTGCGCATGTGTGGGGAGTTTACATCCATACCGCACTTCACAAAAGGGTGGAGTCAAAAGCATTTTGTCTCATTAAATCACCTTCTTTTATCTCTCTACATGCCGCAATGTTGCATTTCTCACTCTTCTACCTCTATTTCAATAATCAGTATTCTTCAAAGCTTTCTCAGTGTATACCACCTCCCTTTCAATACAATCCCACCCATCTGCCTTTCAACACTATCCCATCCCTATTCTTATCCCTCTTCCTACAATTTAAATTGCTTCAAGCTCCGTGTTTTGACACAAACGCACCTTGAATTTGGCTCTGTCATTCTTTCATTTTTTGCGGGGGAGGACACTTGTTACAGTTAGCTATGTCTTTTGCTTCCTTCATGCACATAGGGTAATCAAAAGCTTAGGAATTCATCTCTAGTAATCAAAGAGTTAAAGAATATTGCAAATAAGTCTCTCACTCCGATAGGTCTTATCAAGTATCGTCTAGCCACTCTAGTGGTTGCTACCTCTAGACGATTATACATCAATTTAGAATTGAACAAATATTTTCATCTGATTGAAAAGGTTAACGGAATCCTGGCATTTAGTCTTTAATTAAAGCATTCGCATTACAATATGCAATAGTATTTTGCATTTAAATATCTTGCATCATATGCTCACTATTATGACCCAAGTAGGAAATTGTTAGACAAAATATAATATGTATTTTACTCACATCGAGTTATAATTATTAGATCGAAATTACACAATGTTGAGGATAGACAGCACTAGCCAGCCGTAGCCAATCAACGAGAATATTGGTTACTGATCATAACGACAGTTCAATCATTTGAAGCAGCTTTAATAACTAAATTGACATCACTTTGTATTTACGCAGGGGGGAATGCCACGAAGAACTTTACAAAGCTATTGAGTATAGTTGATTTATAATTTGATGGCCACCCTTAGTATGACATAACCGAATATAATCCAATATCTACTTTGAATATCGAGGTAATATGTACAGTCACGGTCATTAGTGCCATGCAGATAGTTACGAAGCTGACTCGTGTTGAATTGATACTCTATATATCAATTTTTTACCTGAAATTTGTATTTCAAAGGTGCCTTTAAATTTTTCGAGGTTGCAACGTGTATCAGAATAAGTAACCGCGACTGTACATTGAAAACTAGAATGTTTGTGGAGTGGGAGAAGGAAAGCCTAGAAATTTGCTAGGAAAATGAAACACGGAGCTACAACCTTTCGTCTGTATTCCTTGACATCTTCCTGCAGATAGAGAAAAAAGGGTTGAAGTCCATTTATCTCTCCTGACTCCTGACTCGTGTTTCACTTTCCTAGCCAGTATAAGAACTTATTTATCACATGTGTTGTGATTTGTTCTCTCTCTCTCTCACTGTATATATATATATATATATTGTATGTTACTAAAATTTACAAAGTTATTAACATAGACAAAAATCACCGTACATAACAAATTTTGATATTATTGGGATGGAATGTGTGCTGTACCTAGAGTATCAGTGCATTACCACAAGCCAACCGAAACGTCAATAAAAATACCCTCGATTGTTTCCTGATTAAATAGCACTGTGATGACATATTCCCATATTACAAAATATGCCTATAGGGGTGCCAATGCCTGAGTGAGAGGTATCAAGCCTCAACAGGTGGCGTTGTGTGTGTGTAAGTGTGATGATGTCCGCTCTTGTAGGGTAGGGGTGAGTGTGAGACAGTGAAGCACGGGAACGAGGGTGGCTTCAGAGATGGGGTCGTTTCGAGGCCATGAGTGAGCACCGTGCCTCATGTGAAGGAAAAGATGGCAGGGGCGTAGTTGTACTACTACGTGCTTCATATGTTTCACTCCCTAGACGTGGAAACAA
>CM064528.1:11810214-11859411 GCA_032716605.1 Paralithodes platypus | reverse complement strand
TACCACCACACCACAACCCTTCGTCTGTTCGTTGTGCTAGCCTCTTGTTCACCTTAATACATACTCCATCACTATCACTCTCTCTTACACATAAGGGTAACATTTAAAAACTTTTTTTGCATCCGTATTCGAAACTCGACTGGAAGTATACTATTCAATGTTGCAGAATTCTTGTGTAGCATTAATTCGCAAGCAGCTAAGCCAAAATTGCTGACAAAAATCGCCGATAATGGAGCTCATGTGGCTTACCTAGGACCCTTCAAAGGTGTAAGAATTATAAAAAAAAAATAAAAAAAATCTAGAAATGGATCATGTGCCTTTATCTTTATCACACATGTAGCCTACACATCATCTCTCTCTCTCTCTCTCTCTCTCTCTCTCTCTCTCTCTCTCTCCGAAGAAGACAGAAATAAACTGCAATCTGATTTAAATAAAAAAGTAGAGTGGTCGGAAAAATGGCAGATGCCATTCAATGTTGACAAATGCCAGGTCTTGCAAATAGGTAATAAAAACAAAAAAATATGAATACAAGATGAAAGGCCAGCCAATCAAAACAAGTGCATTAGTTAAAGACTTGGGGGTTCTTATATCTGAACACCTAAAGACCTCAGATCAATGTGCAGCAGTTGCGAATAAGGCCAATCGAGCATTGGGATATAGTAAAATAAATATTACTTATAAAAATGAGAACATTATAGTACCCATATTTAAAAGCATAATGAGGCCCCATCTTGAATATGGTGTGCAATTTTGGTCTTATCTGAGCAAGGACATTGGGAAGCTCTATTCGGTGCAGCGTAGAGCGACAAAGTTGATTCCGTCACTAAGAAATAAAGCTCATTATGAAAGACTAAAAAAAAAAAAAAAAAAAAATCACTTAAGAAAATAAAATTGCGAGGTTAATTAATCGAGTGTTTCAAGATACTAAAGGGATTTGACAAAATTGATGTATATTCACTTTTCCAAATAGATAATAGTTCATTAACTGGGGGAAATGGAATGAAATAAAAAACCAGGAGGGCGAATCTCGACGTCACAAAGCACTTCTTCACCTACAGTGTAGTCCTCGAGTAGAACAAATTGCCAGAGAAAGTGGTACAATGTAAGACAATTGACACATTCAAAAGAAGTCTAGACAGTCATTTTGAGGAGGTGGGATTAAGAAAAAAAAACAAAAAAAAAACAGGTTAAGCATCAGTAGTATATAATATTTCTCAACTTCGTTGTTTACTATAAATTTCCCAGTAGTTTTTTTTTTTTTTTCTCATTCTACTGGGTGACTTCTTTCCCCAACTTAATTTCATGCCGACGAACGGTCGGAGGGAGAGGTGGGTGGGGAGAGCCTTTTTCTTTTCTATCCTTGCCTTGCACTTTGTAGCAAATTCTATTCTAGCATTAAGTTCGGACTACCTAGTAGGGACCGCAAGGTCTGTGTAGTCTGTGTAGCTATGTAACTCTCTCTCTCTCTCTCTCTCTCCCTCTAGTGTCGGCCTAGGAGCTCCAACCCGCCACTCTAGCCCCCAGTTAAATATTCATCAGGGCCCACCAGGAACAAATGAACCATCGGAATGTGTAGGTTTTCAATTTCCGCAGCCTCTCCTAAATCCAGAGTGAGAGTGAATATTCAATGGGCTTTTAATTTTCGCACCTCGGCACCCGGGAGAGCACCCTAGGTCGGCTATATATTTTTTGGGTGGATGGTAGGGTGGATGGGTGGGTGGTAGGGTGGATGGGTGGGTGGTAGGGAGGATGGGTGGGTGGATGGGTGAGTGGTAGGATGGATGGGTGGGTGGTAAGGTGGATGGGTGGGTGGTAGGGTGGATGGTAGGGTGGATGGGTGGATGGTAGGATAGATGGGTGGGTGGTAGGGTGGATGGGTGGGTGGTAGGGTGGATGGTAGGGTGGATGGGTGGGTGGTAGGATAGATGGGTGGGTGGTAGGGTGGATGGGTGGATGGGTGAGTGGTAGGTTTGGATGGGCTTGGGGTGGGTGAGTGGACTGATGGGTGGTAGGGTGGGTGGTATGATGGTAGGGTGGATGGGTGGGGGGTAGGGTGGGTGGGTGGTAGGGTGGATGGGTTAGAAGCCGGAATTTCCACACTGAAATGTCACGCGAAGTTTAACCGAGTATGCATATTCAAGATCAGGGCCAAATAGAGAGAAAAACATAACGTATAACTAACCAAACTGCATTGATCTTGAAGGGAAATGAAAGACGGAATGGTGACAAACTAAAATTCCAGCCGATTAACCCCTTCCGTACCGGCGACGTCCTTTAAGCTTAATTCTGGATACTATTAGACGATTTTTTCAATTTTAAAAGGGCCTCCGAGAATTAACAGGCGTCGACCAACTTAACTTAACCCTATTTACTACCGCAGAACCTTCTTAAGCTGCATAAAATCGTCTGAATATAGCTAGAATAGAGTTTAAAAGACGTCACCGGTAAAGAAGGGGTTAAATAAAAAAGATAACAAAATTAATAGTTTTTGACAAGACTGGATATGAATTTAAGAACATGGAATGATTACGATAAATGGAAACAAATATATCTAGCTGCAAATTCAAATAAGGGAAACCAAACAAAAACAAACTGATTTGAATTTGAAAAGCCTGGTTACGAATTAAAGACAGACCGGCTACACATTGGTACAAAGCCAAGATCGGTGAAAATAAAAGATTTTCGTAATAAACTGAATATATTTTGACAAGCCTATGTGTGAATCAAGGACTAGGACATTACTACCAAATACAAAACAAACCAAGCAGAATGGAATTTGACGTGCATGGGTAGAATATACTGTACATCAGAAGTTAATTACAGAACCATGGGTACAAATCCAAGAGCAGGTAAACACATGTGTTAATTTTGACGGAAGGTGGAAGATGGAATGACTAAAATATATAATACCAACCGAAATTCAACTTGGTACAAATCCAAGAGCAGGGAAAGACTGCAGGATATGTTGGCAGGCCTGATTGATGCCCGAAATCACTCAGGGGGGCCCAAAAAATGACATTATGTATGCAGCAAGACCCGAGCGGGGAGCATTATTTGTCGGAGAGAGTGATAGATACTGGGGAGGAGAAGAGGAGGAGGGGGGGGGGGAGGAGGAGGGGAAGGAGAGGAAGGAGGAAGGGGTGATTAGATGGAGGAGGAGGGGAGGATGGGGTGAGTAGATGGAGAAGGAGGAGAGGATAGAGGAGGATGGGGGTGAGGAGATACAAATACAAGGAGAATACAAAGGAGAACAAACTGCAACAGACCTATTGGTCCTTACGGGGCAGTTTGGATATCTAAAACTACTAATCTATTGACTACGAGGTAGATAAAAGGATAGCAAAGAAGAAGAGGGAGGAGGAGGGGATGGAAGAGGAGAGGATGGGGGTGAGTAGATGGAGGAGGAGGGGTTGGAGGAGAGGATGGATGAGGAGGAGGAGGACGAAGATAAATATTATGATAAATACAAACACTAGAAAAAGGAAGACGAAGAAAATGTAGAAGTGTGTTTGAAAAGTATGAATTTTATGTTGGGGAGAGGGATACATACTGGTGTGAGGAGAAGAGAATGGAGGAAGATGAGGTGGAGGAAGATGCAATGGAGGAAGATAGCTAAGAGGAAGAGTAGGGGATCAAGGAGGAGTTGTTGTTGTTGTTGTTGTTGTTCCCTAAGCTGCCTGGCCGAACAGACCCGAGTCCCTGAGGAAGGCCATGGCCACGATCGGGCTTTCCCACAGAGCTCTCATTGAGTGTAGATTGTGTTGTTGGCGTAAGTGGTTGTGTGAAATGCAGTCTTCTATGATGTGTTTAATGGTATGGGGTGCTGTGTTACATCCCGGGCAGGCGTCGACAACGGAGTCATCCAGTCTCTTCTGATAGCTCAGGAGAGCTGGATGGTGTCCGCATCTCAGCCTGGCCAGGTGGACTCTGTCCTCGCGAGGGAGGGAGGATTCGGAAGGATGGATTTCGGGAGGTCGTGCATGCAGCTGCGTGTTGTCTGTGAGTGAGTGGATGGATCGGCGAGAGATATGAGTATGGATGTGCTTCTGGAAGTTGGTTCGGGGTGGGCAGGGAGGGAGGGAGAGAGGACAATAATTGTGTGTGATACCGTGTGCTGGGTGTTGTTTTGATATTTCTTGGTGTCTGTGGGTGTGTTGCCATGTAGTTTAGTGGGTGGTCTTGGTTTGTGGAGGCTGCTGCCAGGAATTGAGTGCCTCTCATGTCCAGATGGTCTTTGACTTTGAGGATTTTGGTTTTTTGATGTAGGTGATCTGTGGGTGCAGTAGCTGTGGCAGCCTGTAATGATCTTCAGGGCTTTGTTTTGAATAGTCTGTAAGGTCTTATGATGTGTTTCAGCTAGGTTAGAAGCCCAGGATGGGCTTGCGTATTCCATCCCTGATCTTATGTATTGTTTATATACTGTGGTGGTAGTTTCTTTGTTATGTCCAAATTTTGTGTGAGCAAGTGACCTGAGGGCGTTAAGTCTGGGTGTCAGTTTCTTTTTAATGTTTGTGGTGTGCTGTTTGAATGTCATATGAGTATCATATGTTACTCCTAGGATTTTGGGTGTGTGTGTATGTGTTAGGGGTGTGTTGTTTATGGTGAGTTGAGGGATGTATTCGTGTTCTCCTGTCCAGCTTGTGAGCAGGGTTGCGGTGGATTTGGCCCGGGCTAGATTAAGTCTGTTTTGTAGTGCACCAGCCATGTAGTGGGTTGAGATAGGGTTGAAGGAGATCTGTTGCGCTTTTTGGGTCATGGTGTGTGTATGTGAGTGTTATGGCATCTGCATAGAAGGCTAAGTTTATTTGGGGCGTATTGGGTGTAGTTATATCGTGCATGTACAGATTGAAGAGTGCGGGCGATAGGACGGATCCTTGTGGGACTCCGTTTGGAAAGTTTCTGATTTTAGATGACTGTCCGGCAAAAGATACGTGTGCACATCTGCCTGCTAGGAAGTTGGCCAGCCACCTTTTTGTGTTGTTGTGCATGTTTGTGTTGTAGATTTTGTTTGTTAGGTTGTGGCGGGGGATGGCATCGAAGGCTTTACTAATTTCGAGTGTGGCTAATAGTGATCTGTGTGGTGGTCTAGCTGAGTTGATGCCGTCAAAAGCTCTTTGTGAAAGGTCTGTGAGAAGAGTGTTTGTGGAGTGCAGTGGCCTAAAGCCATGTTGTGTTGGAGCTAAGGGTAGGTCGGGTGTAATTAGTTGTAATACTAGGCGTTCCATGACTTTGGAGGGGGAGCAAAGGAGTGTGATGGGGCGGTGCGAGGAGGGTAGCGTGGGGTCTTTGTTGGGTTTGGGGAATGTGATGATACCATGCTTCCAAATGTCTGGTATTGTGTTGTGTGAATAGCTGTAGTTTGATATGTTAGTGAGTGCTTGTATGCCTTGTGGTTCCAGGTGTCTGAGGTGTATGTTGCTTATGTTGTCAAGGAGGAGTAGGAGGAGGTGGTTGACGAAGGTGAGGAAGAAGCCAAGGAGGAGTAGGAGTAGGATGAATGAGAAACAGAATTAATATGCGAAGAATACCAAGAGAATACAGGAGATGAAGAAGACAGAAACACACAGACGAAAAAGAGCGAAGAGGAGGAGCAGGAAGAGGATTAATGATTCGAACGGTACGAAAATTACAAAAATATATATAAAGGAAACGCAAAAGAAGGAGGTGGAGCAGGTGGTAGTAGTAGTAGTGATGGAAAAGAAGGAGGTGGAGCAGGTGGTAGTAGTAGTAGTGATGGAAAAGAAGGAGGTGGAGCAGGTGGTAGTAGTAGTAGTGATGGAAAAGAAGGAGGTGGAGCAGGTGGTAGTAGTAGTGATGGAAAAGGAGGAGTGGAGCAGGTGGTATAGTAGTAGTGATGGAAAAGAAGGAGGTGGAGTAGTATGATGGAGTGGGCAGTGGTAGTATATGGAAAAGAGGAGGGAGCGGTGGAGCAGGTGGTGGTAGTAGTAGTGATGGAAAGAAGAGAGCAGTAGTAGTATTGAGGAACAAGAAGAGGTGGACAGGTGGTAGTAGTATAGTGATGGAAAAGAAGGAGGTGGAGCAGGTGGTGTGTAGTAGTGATGGAAAGAAGGAGAGATGTATTGATGGAAAAGGAGGCAAATAAAGATGATGTGGAAAAGAAGGAAAACAAAAATAACAAACAAAAGAAGGGGTGGTGAAGGAGCGAAGGTGTAGACTAGGAGAGAGAGAGAGAGAGAGAGAGAGAGAGAGAGAGAGAGAGAGAGAGAGAGAGAGAGAGTGAGAGAGAGAGAGAGAGAGAAGAGAGAGGAGAGAGAGAGAGAGAGAGAGAGAGAGAGAGAGAGAGAGAGAGAGAGAGAGAGAGAGAGAGAGAGAGAGAGAGAGAGAGAGAGAGAGAAACTGTGACAAGACCCTCGAAGTATCATGCTACAGGGACCACTTGCCTAAATAATAACAATATATGTATGCACAGCTGATCCTGGCACACTGAAGCCGGTATCACACGAGCGCTTTTTCCCCTCAACATTTATCTTCAACACTGGTCTGGCAGCTTATGAGGTCAGCATTTATAATATTTCGGTTACCTAAAGTCATCTATCATCAGTCTAGTTTCCGATACCAGTGCAAAATATTCCAGAAATGTTGCCAGACAAATGTTAATCATCGAATGTTGACTATGATAGCTCTCGTGTGATACCGGCTCGAGGGACGCGGGACGAAGGTTGATATTCGAGAGGGAAAGTTGAAAAGGCTGAAAGAAGTAGTGGATATTTAGTTAGGTTTTAAAATTATAACTTAAGATAATCAAGTCTAGTATTTAGCGTATTTTTTGTTTTTTCTTGGTTGATTAAAATTTGTGAAAGAAGTGGTGTTGATTTAGTTATGTTTTAAAATTATAACTACGCAAATCGAGTCTAGTATTTATTGTAGGTTCTTTCTGGTTGATTAACATTTGGCGTTGTAATAAGATTAATGAATTTCGTAAAGCAACACCCAATTTGAAGAGAAAAACTTAATTGACAACGTTTCGCTTATAGCTTCTTGAAGATACATTGTTCGTAAAGTGTTCCTCCTAAAATATAATACAAAGAAATAGAAATACAACTAGATTACCAAGTAGAATGATAACATGCAAAGTATGAAACAATGTAATACCTTAATAAATCTATCAAAATATAAGATAAATTGACACAACAAATGGAAAAAAAAAAAAGTTCAGATACAAGTTAGCAGTACCAGTCGAGAAAGGTTCGTACATCCAGAGCGAAATAAAAGAAGCCATACACGTAACCTCTTTTAATGAAGGGTCTCAGTTCTCAGTTCTTGGAGTTATATAGTTGTCCCGGGGGGGGGGAACACGACCCCCTCCCCCCCTGAGAGAGAGAGAGAGAGAGGTGGATAAATAGAGATAGATAGATAGATAGATAAATAGAGAGAGAGAGAGTGAATGTGTGAGAGAGAGAAAGACCGAGAGAGAGAGTAATACCCCCTCCTTTTCATCTCGGGGGTCGACACTGTAATAATAATATTTCCATGAATGCATAATTTTGGCCCGACTGTGTTTCCATCCGGGGACCCTGAATTATCAAACGCTGTGAGAGAGAGAGAGAGAGAGAGAGAGAGAGAGAGAGAGAGAGAGAGAGAGAGAGAGAGAGAGAGAGAGAGAGAGAGAGAGAGAGAGAGAGAGAGAGAGAGGTGGATAGATAGATATATAGATTGATAGAGAGAGAGAGAGAGAGAGAGAGTTATTTACATTTCATTGGGAGGTGTTTGGTGTTGTGAGTGGAATGTATATGAAATAAGATTCATAGTTTCTTTTAATCAATTTGGGGCTTCATAATGTATCAGAATTTATGACCGCTACTGTACATTAGTTATAAAAAAAAATAGTATGAGCGCGAGTAGATATGCATAAAACATAAATAAATAAATAAATTAATAAATACATCAATAAAGTGCACTATTATAGAATCAGCAGTAAAGTGAGTGACAATGTATTATTAGACCTTACAAATCAGTCATTATTTTATGGAATATTTATCACTAGCAGAAAATACAGTAAATACCAAATAGCTAAGTTTCTGCCTGTTTCACCCACACGCACCCACACACACACCCACACGCATACCGTCACATACACACACGCACTCATACGCACACACGCACACACATACACATGCATACAAAAACATCAAAGACTTAACAAATAATAGGACTTACTTGCCTTTCTCAGGATTCACTCTCCTTGACACTGCAAGAAACAAATAAGAAAACAATTAATACTCGAAAATAATACATTAACTTATGATAATTATATTTCAACTTAACACAATAGTATTTATTGTCCATCAATATCTCAAAGCGAATGATTGGCATTATTGAGAATTACCCTATATTATCTTATGATGCCACAATGTTGCTACCTATCACTAATATATTATCTTATGATGCCACAATGTTGCTACCTATCACTAATATATTATCTTATGATGCCACAATGTTGCTACCTATCACTAATATATTATCTTATGATGCCACAATGTTGCTACCTATCACTAATATATATTATCTTATGATGCCACAATGTTGCTACCTATCACTAATATATTATCTTATGATGCCACAATGTTGCTACCTATCACTAATATATTATCTTATGATGCCACAATGTTGCTACCTATCACCAATATATTATCTTATGATGCCACAATGTTGCTACCTATCACTAATATATTATCTTATGATGCCACAATGTTGCTACCTATCACTAATATATTATCTTATGATGCCACAATGTTGCTACCTATCACTAATATATTATCTTATGATGCCACAATGTTGCTACCTATCACTATATATTATCTTATGATGCCACAATGTTGCTACCTGTCACTAATATATTATCTTATGATGCCACAATGTTGCTACCTATCACTAATATATTATCTTATGATGCCACAATGTTGCTACCTATCACTATATATTATCTTATGATGCCACAATGTTGCTACCTGTCACTAATATATTATCTTATGATGCCACAATGTTGCTACCTATCACTAATATATTATCTTATGATGCCACAATGTTGCTACCTATCACTAATATATTATCTTATGATGCCACAATGTTGCTACCTGTCACTAATATATTATCTTATGATGCCACAATGTTGCTACCTATCACTAATATATTATCTTATGATGCCACAATGTTGCTACCTATCACCAATATATTATCTTATGATGCCACAATGTTGCTACCTATCACTAATATATTATCTTATGATGCCACAATGTTGCTACCTATCACTAATATATTATCTTATGATGCCACAATGTTGCTACCTATCACTAATATATTATCTTATGATGCCACAATGTTGCTACCTATCACTAATATATTATCTTATGATGCCACAATGTTGCTACCTGTCACTAATATATTATCTTATGATGCCACAATGTTGCTACCTATCACTAATATATTATCTTATGATGCCACAATGTTGCTACCTATCACTAATATATTATCTTATGATGCCACAATGTTGCTACCTGTCACTAATATATTATCTTATGATGCCACAATGTTGCTACCTATCACTAATATATTATCTTATGATGCCACAATGTTGCTACCTATCACTAATATATTATCTTATGATGCCACAATGTTGCTACCTGTCACTAATATATTATCTTATGATGCCACAATGTTGCTACCTATCACTAATATATTATCTTATGATGCCACAATGTTGCTACCTGTCACTAATATATTATCTTATGATGCCACAATGTTGCTACCTATCACTAATATATTTATCTTGGTTTTACAAGTACTACCATGGAGATAACTGCCTGCTTTACTATGGGGATGTATAGTGTATATTATTTCACCTGACGGAAAATTCAATCACTTAGTATTAGTAGCTGATTTATTAGGACTTAAAGGAAAATATGAAACTACTATATCTCCGCATCATATTTATACCAAGATGTCAAAATTATCACTAAAATTATTACGCTACAAAATCTTCACAATAGCTAATCAATCAAGATGGTGACATGGTACTTTACCAACAGCCAAGAAAAAAACTTATAGTATTTAACCCCTTCAGCACGATGACGCAATTAACATCATATGCTGGTTACCATTAGACAATTTTCTTTCAGAGGCTATCAACCCTATTAGAATATTAAGCCAGCACACTGTAAGTCAAGAATAACGTCAGGACTGGAGCCTCTCTGCGAGAATCCCAGTCCCTTGGGAGAGTAAACACCTTCACATTATATATATATACAGTATATTTATGGTCCTTAGTTCCCAATTTCTCCACCAGGGCGCTGCTACTAACAAACACGCATCTCCTCCGTCTTTTTAATCACTTTATCTGTAAGGCAAAACACCACGGAATCACCACAAACGATTTCCGGGCCTGGAAGTCGCGCATAAAAAAGTTGGGAGAGGAATGTTTTGTGGACATCAATTCTCCTTCACATTTGTCCCGAGTTTTTCCTACCAACACAATCAGTCACAGAACCACAAACTTTCTCTCCATCATCCAAGAAGAGGAGAATCGGGGGTAAGAGATTCAAGCCTCTATGATCCTCTTCCACAGGGTCGGGGGTTCCTTGACGGGGGATCAGGGAGGCATTCGAAGGCTTTTGTCCACACGCCATTCCCGCCTCTATAATTCGATACATTTGGCGCGGTTTCCAATATCCTCAATGGGCTATCGTGGCGAGAAGTAGGGGCCTACGAAACCAAACCAGGATTCGGGATTTCCAGCCTTATAAACCTAATACGGAGAATCGATGGCTCAGTTTGAGGGGCTATTGGGAGACTGGATTGAGAGGGATTCAACTTTCAGCTTACGGAAGACACGAAACAGAGGATAATCACTCTTACATCCCTAGTTAATAGAATCGAAAATCACGTGTATTTGTGTAGATGGTGGCCTGCATTCCAGAGCACCCAATTCCGACCCTTACGTCCGAGTGCCGCGGGGCCTAATATCCGCTGTCGTTGGAGGTGGTGAAAAATGCGATCGGTATGTCCATTTATCTCCCCTGATCGCCGGCAGACTCTCACATCCAGCGTTCGAACGACCATTGATGCTGGCCAATTGGTTCTCGATGGGTTCTGGGAGTGGGAGAGGGGACGAGGGGGGGTGGAGGTCCATAAAAGTACCCACCTGTTGCCGATCGGAAAAGCTGAATGGAATCAAGCGGGTTCGAACTCCATCAGGTAGTCGTCGATAGGGGCTGGGGAACCTGTTGATTCTGTGACCGCAAGAGAGGTATAAAGGATCCACTACACTGTTTTTTATTATTGTTATTGTCGATGTGAATAGCTTTATGGAGTCAAGAGTAGGTATTTTATCAGCTTGTCGATTTGTTGAACATATACGTTGGTTTAGAAGCTCGTATATTGTGAATCCAGGGGTAATCATTGCATTGCGCACGATCTTCATATCCAATATTCATGGCATAATTGAAGTTTGATCGAAGTTTAACCTCGAATAAGACGCGTAAGTCGAATCGTCGCAAGTATAATAATGACTTTACCTTACAACACTTGTCGCTTTATTGAGCCTAAGAGCTGGTTTACGAGCAAATATATCGTGAATGTAATGGTCATCACAACATTAATTACTCGGCATGATATTTATACGCATTTTCCTTAGCATTATTGCAGTTATAGAACAGGAATATATATATATATATATATATATATATATATATATATATATATATATATATATAGGTATGCGAACAGCAACAGAGTGATTGATTCTGACGAGGCTGCTCGCCAGACAGAGATAGAGAGAAACTTGTGCAGTATTCAGCTGCAAATAATAAATGGTATGTTGTTAAAACAATGTTTAATTAAAAGAAAAAAATACATCCAATTTACTTCCCCCAAGATTTAACTAGCATCAATTTGTACCCATTTTATTGTTCAAATTTATCGATTCCTCATTTCTATATTAATGATTTTGTTTTTAATCAATTTATGCCCCATTGTTCTTCAATATTTATTTTTCATTCCCAATTTTCTACAAATATTATCCCCATTCTCTTCCATTATTCATCCTTCTCCAATTTAGCTGCCCATAATCACATTGACATTTTTTATTCACAATTATATGAATGAGTTTTTCATCACACTCCTCAATACGTATTTTTCAAGAAATTTGATTCTAAATATTGTTCCCTATTTTAATACCAACCTCGTATTTAATAAAATTATTTCCGTCATATTACGTAACATTACTAAGTTGGTTCCCTATACCTTCATCAACAAAATAAGCAGAACAAACATTAATTCTTTCTGAAACTGAATAGTATTTAGTCCTTTATCGCAAATTAACACTCAGTTCTTTTTTCATCGTTTGCTATAGTAATGGTAGTACCCTTCCCCATGTTTTAAAATATGGGTGTTATTCCCTCTCCCGCAAGTTTGTTTTCATTCTCCATATATAGTGTAATAGTGACCCCAAGCTTCTGTAACATAAAACAGGGCTAGAGCAAATGGGCTGTAAGATTCCACACCTATTCCCTGGCTGACTCTTCTCAAATGGTAGAAATATTAGCTCCATTACTCAAGTCCTTTTTGAGTTATATAGGTTAGTGGTCACGATTACCGGCCGACCTATAATGAAGAGACTATAATCAATTTCACATATCCTTCATTCCTATTATGTATATGCCTCCCCCCCCCCCCCCCCATGCCATTCTCAAGTTATTTTTTATCTCCCATATCACTCCTTTCATATTTCCCGCATCCCCATTTTCCATTCCCCTAAATCATACCCAGCTTTTTTATATCCCGTTTTCTTTCTCTGTTACTCCCCCCATCCGGCGTATCGGGGACTATTATCGGTTATTTACGACTAGTCTTAAGGGGCTAGTGGTTGGTTTTTTGGGGGCTACTTATTCATTAATATATTTAATTTTGAGTTTCCTCGTTAGACCTCCATCAAGCTTAAACAAACACACCCTACATCCCCTTCCAAGATATAGTTGTACATTTTGTCGGTAGAAAAATGTCCCGGCCGAAAGCCGGTTCCTTCAAAAATTACAGGTTTGCTATCGCTCACCAGGAAAAAATCGACTCCTAAACGGCACAAAAAGTATTAATATTGACAAAGTAATGGGCGAAAGGTCTCAAAATCGCCAAACTAGTGAACGAACGTCATAAACTCGCAAAACAAATGGGTCTAAACATGAGGGAGAAGGGGGTCCATAAAAAGCGAGTACTTCCCCCTCAATCGATCTCAATACCACTGGGGTTTATCTGGCGATCTGAACCTTGGCTCATAAACCACAGGGGGCCCACCAGGAGAAATAAAACACACGGACATTATACATCAGCTTTAGGCTCTTTGATTTTGGGAGTCGATTCTTCTCTAGGTGAATACAACTTGGGTATATGGGATTATAACAACTCAATCTTACCATACTCATATTTGTTCACCATCCAACTTTACTTCTAAACTCAATTAATGAAATCAACAAATACATGTGGCACTCCAAGGACTCGAACCTAGGATATTCACACCGAAATTCCATCATGTTTGAAGTAAAACACTGCTACAGTTGAGTGGTTTAGTTTATGTCTTGTTTTATTGGAGAGCTTTATCCTTTAGGCTAATCAAACTTGGATGAATTAAAACTTGGATTAAAACAACTCAAATGTCTAATATTATAACGAGCACCATCTTGTTGGAAATAAAACACTCGTCCACATCTACTAACAGCCTTGTGGGGTAGCTTAGTTTTATTTGAATGTATTTATCTTTATGTGAACAGAACTTGGATAGATGGGATGAAAACAACTTAAGGGGAGATGGGTCGTTTTTCTAGATCCCCTTCTCCCTCATGTATAACCCCATTCGTTTTCAGACTACCTACCCACCCACCCACACACACTTATACCCTTTTTTTCTCTTATAATTTGTTATTAAGGTGACAGTTACAAAGTGGTGTACAATCTATCTTATTCTAGTTACATTGTAGTTTATCTTATTGTACCAGTACCTCCCTACAATCAACCTAGTTGTTCCCCAATTCGTCCCTCCGCCACGACCATTTCAAAGTCCATGTCTCTCACTCTTGTCCTCTGTAGCGGGGAGGACCTTGTACCCCTGAGACATAGGAGTGCAGATCTGAGAAGAGAGAAAGAGAGCCGGCATCACATCCAAGTTATGACTTGGCTTCTATGCTGGCGCTTTTTCTCCGATATTTGTTCAGCTAATCTGGCATAGAAGACACTTGCAGAAGGTCCCATACCTTCCGACGATGAGAAGACCAGAGGAGTAAACCTTCCTTGATCCCTGTTCAAAATTCTTTCTTCATAAGCGCGTTTTTTCTCACTTTCGTTTCTCAAGTATGCCGCCTTGTGTCCTCGCTCACGATATGTTTGTGCTCTTGGGTTGAAGATTCTGATGTCGAAAAAAGCCCGTTGTCCCCTCGTCCAAAAACCTCGAGCACTTACGTCCACTCTTGCTTCATTTGAAATATTTGCTGTATTGTGGGCTAAGCGCTGTCCGTCCATAGGCAGAAGTTCCGGTTCGATTCTGACATCATGGCACACCTCGTCCAGCATTTGTGCAGTGATGTCTCGTACTTCATCATGCCGGATACAGATGAATCCTCCTTTCTTACAGGTCATACAGTGGTCTGGGTTGTTTATTTCACCGCATGCACATTTCAGCGGCAGGTTCGAAACTGGCCACCCATACCTCAAGGCTACGGCATCATTGAATTCTTGTTTATTTAAGCTGAAGCCTTTCTCCTTTATTGGTAATGATGGGAGCCAATTTGAAGCCCCCGTGTCTTGTGCCATCTCAACTCTCATTTTCAGTTCTTCCCTACATCTGGTCTTAATTTGTTCTAGGCTATGTTTCTGTCTCTCTTCTCTGCTCTTTGTAATTTCCTGTCTTGCATTTCGTTGTTCCTCTTCGTCCACCTCATCATTTTCATTTTGCTCCCGTATTTTTTCTGTCAGAGACGTAGTAAGTTTAAGGGAATTTTGGTACTCATGTAGTGCCGCCTCCACTGGGTTTATGATCCCCATACCTCCGAACCTTGGCGGAAGAGCTAATAGATCTCTTAGCTCTTGCGTGACGCCTTCCATCTCTGTTAAGGCCGGTATGAATGTTCCTCTGATTGCTTCTTCAAGCGGTTGGAGCATCTGTCTAATGCCAGGCACTGTTCTCATAAGAAAGGTCCATCTGTGCTTAACACCATATGTGAAGGCAGTATATGCAGCATGTGGTTCAGATTTCGCAATGTCTGCCAGGGTTTTCACTTCCTTTACCCACTCCGCTACCTTTTTTCGCACATAGTCTCTCTTGCATTCTTCTGTGTCTATTACTGCTCCCAAATGGCGTTGACCCTCCTTTGTAATCTTCACTCCTGTCCCATCAAAAGTCCGCACCGCTTCTTCATACTTGTTTTCTTTCACTATAAGTACAGATTTACTAGCATTCGGATGGTACCCAATGACTTCGCCTACCGATTGTACTCTCCGCCACCATTCTTTGAGATCCCCTATTTTTCCTGCACCTGTGAGGTCATCTGCATACGCCACTTGTTTCACTCGGGTTACCTCATGTTTTATTTTCTGCTGCAGAATTGATAGTGCCAGTGCGTACATTGCCATTGCCACTGGATCTCCTTGCGTTGTTCCTTCATTTGATTTGAGAATTTTCATTTCTTCCTTCTTTGTGCTTCCAACTATATACAGGTTAGCTGGCTCCTTATAAGTATTTTCTATGTACTTTGCGATGCTCGGGCATTTTATCTTGATGTTGTGAATAGCTGCCTCCCTATTAATGGTGTTAAAGGCATTTGTTGCATCCACTAGCAGTACCGCTTCACAATCTTCCTCATGATACACCTTCCCCATTGCATGTATTGCTGCTTCTCCTCCGGCTTGCTGTCCTGCACATACTTGTAAGTTGCCCACTGCTCTTTGTACATCTTTTCCAAATACAGACATGATTGCTTTTCCTATAATCCTTCTAAAAACTTCCCCAACGCCTACTGGTCTAACTCCTGGATTCTTATTTAAAGGTATCAGGCGACATGCTGTCAGAGCTTCTATGTTCACGCATGGTGATGATGCAAGCACACTTATACACTCTCACACACACACACACACACACACACACACACACACACACACCCATACACACACTAATACAAACACACACTTATACAAACACACACACACACTCACTCTCATACAAAGACACACTTATACAAACACACACGTATACAAACACGCACTTATAAAAACACACCCACTCACACACACAGTTACACAAATACACTCTCACACACACACTTACACAAATACACTCACACTACAGTCACACAAATACACTCTCACAAACACTCACACACACACATGCACTTACCCAAATACACATGCACACTCACAAACACACTCTCACACCCACACGTACACACTCTCACACACACACAGCCACACCCCCTACCGAGCATCCACCCATCCCCGCCTCTCCTCCCACAATTAGACTTTATCTCCACTACTTAATTTGATCTGCTATCTGGCCAAGGGTACGGCACACTGACGTTTACGGTCTCAGAGCCATTACGGTTTTAAGGAGGCCCACATAACTTTTTTTTCTCTTTCACTCCCTCTCTCTTTGGCTTGTATCCATTCGGCCCCATTCAGCCTACTGTTTTAAGACGTTTACCCCCATCCAGGTGTCAATATTTTCCTGGCGAGCGGTAGCGAGCCAGAATATATATATTTTTGTTTTGACAGCAAGCTAAATTTGTACATTTTTCGATAGAAAAATGTCTCCGGCGAAGCTGGATTTCTCCATACAATGCTGGCTCGCTATCGCTCGCCAGGAAGAAATTGACACCTGGATGGGGATAAACGTCATAAAACAGTTGGCTGAATGGGGCCGAATGGATACAAGCCGTGACCTGAAGAAGCTATCTGCGAAACGTTGTCGTCAATAAAGTGATCCTCTTCATTTGGTGTTTATAATCAAGCCAGAGAAAGAGAGAAAAGGAGAGAAAGAGAAAACAAAAAACAGGTGATCCCTCTTTAAATGGCCTAGGAGGTGCGTAATTGACGGTCGGGTTGGTGTAAGTGACTGTCGTTACTGTAACCCGGATATATTTATGTATTGGTGGTGGGGGTGCTCTCGGTACGGGTCGTGTTGTGGATTGACTACCGGTACTGACGTTCAGCTATTTTTAGAATCTTCAGAAGGGTTCACATAGCTTTTCCTGGCGCTTCCGTCTGTATTCTTAAGGGGGGTCTCCTTTTCTCTCTTTCTCTGGCTTGTATCCATTCGGCCCCATTCAGCCAACTGTTTTAAGACGTTTATCCTCATCCAGGTGTCAATTTGTTCCTGGCGAGCGATAGCGAGCCAGCATTGTATGGAGAAATCCGGCTTCGCCGGAGACATTTTTCTATCGAAAAATGTACAAATTTAGCTTGATGTCAAAACAAAATTATTTATATGCTGGCTCGCTACCGCTCGCCAGGAAAATAGTGACACCTGGATGGGGTAAATGTCTTAAAACAATTGGCTGAATGGGGCCGAATGGATGCAAGCCAGAGAAAGAGAGAAAAGGAGAGAAAGAGACAAACAAGCAGGTGACCCCTCTTTAAATGGCCAATAGCTTTTCCTAGTGCTTCCGTCTGTATTCTTAACCCCTTCTGTACCGGGGACGTCTTTTCAATTTTATTCTAGCTGATATTAGACGCTTTTATTCAGTTTGACAAGGGCCTCCAGCAATTACCAAGCTTCCAACTATCTTACTTACCCCTTTTGACTACCACAGGTTCTTCTCAAGTTGCACACAATCGTTTAAATATAGCTAGAAGAAAATGAACAAGACGCTGCGGTACAGAAGGGTTAAGCGTTTTCACAAGTAGCGTTATCATCTGTGCCAACAAAATACATACATAACATTTGCCAGGTATAGTAAGCTAGGCACAGTCGGATACCATAGTCTCAAGCCCACACATACAAATTCCTGAGACTTCGGCTATTTTTAATCATGGAAGTATATTTCTGAAAGTACATTTCTAGAAACGAATTTATGAATGCAATTTTCTATTTACTAACTACAACACTCTATATACTATTTAGTGAAAAGCAAGTTCTATCCAAAAATCAATCTAGATAGTTATAATTGCATACAGATAAAACATAGGGGTCCACGAATTCTTACGAGTGGGCTAGCGACTACGGTATCCGAGTGTACTATCATGTTCTCTTTCATCAAATATCAATGTTTACTATGTTTACTTCGACATCGGATTGACAACACCCTTCTTAGATATTTAGGAACATCTATTATTTATTTGTTTTTCTCATAAAGAAGATGAAGAACTCAGATAACTCAATACTAATTTTGAATCTCCGATATAGTTTGTAGAACTTTGGTATGAATATAGACAAATTGTAACTTTCTCAAAATTGAGTTACAGTATGTATGTAAATCACAATTCGAGATGGATATACTGTACCGGTATATATCGATGGCTCGACAAATATTTAACCAAATAACAGTCGAAGACTGGTTTTATATATATATATATATACTGTATATGTATATATATATATATATATATATATATATATATATATATATATATATATATATATATATAGAGAGAGAGAGAGAGAGGCCGCCAACATTCCAGGTGTTCACTGTTACTGTCAGGTAAACTCACACAGGTAATTTGTCCCTTCCCCCTCCCCCCCTCTCTTCCCCCTCCCTATCTTCCCTCCCCTCCATCCCTACCCTTCCTCTTTCTCAATACATCTCCCTATCTCCCCTCCCCTCCCTTCTTCCTTCCCCTCCTTCTCTACCTTCCTCCTTTTCTCTATATCCCCCTCCTTCTTCTCTCCCTTCCTATTTCTCTCTAATTCTCCCTATCTTCCTTTACCTCTCTCTCTTCCCCTTCCCTATCTTCCTTCCTCTCGTTCTCTACTCTTCATCTTGCTCTCTATATCTCCTTCCTTCTTCTCCCCCTATCTCCCCTCCCCTCCCTCTCTTTCACCTCCCTATCTTACCTCCCCTCCCCCTCGCCCTTCCTCCCTCCTTCTCTCTCTCCCTAATCCCTCTCCTTTACCTCCCTACCCTTCATCCTTCTCTCTCTTTCTATCCCACTTCTTCCCTCTCTCCCTAATCCCTCTCCTCTACCTCTCCTCTCCATCCCTACCTTCCCTCCTCTTCCATCCCCCTCCCTTTCCCCCCTCTCCCCTCCCCTTCTAACCAACTAAAAGTTATCTACAAACTTCTGATCCGAAGTGTAAAATCAGGACCCCGATTACTTCCATTTAGGAGAGCGATATTAGTGGATTTCAATTGATTTTTCACACACATTTTTATAACTGAACTTTGACCTTGACCTGTGACTTTGACCTTTAAGAGAGGAAATACTATTTATGCATGATAATTTAATTGACATATCAAGTATGTACTGTATGTACATTTTGCTGAAAAATTATTGATTTGTTTACGAGAAATTATGAATAAAATTGGAATTGACCTTTGACCTTTACCATGACTTTTGAAGAATGTGTGTGATAATGTGCAATTATCCTTCTTATACCAATTCAGTGAATTCTCTCTCTCTCTCTCTCTCTCTCTCTCTCTCTCTCTCTCTCATTCTAATCTAACTATTTTATTTTATTGTTTATTGTTTGTACATGCATAGTAGCTTAGCCTATAGTTGCCATTCATGACCATGATAAAAACAAACTCTTGACTATATGTACTGTTCTAGTGTGTAATGAGTTGGAGGACGATTCATAGGAAAAGAAAAACATATCCATAGTAAAAGTGTAGAAGAATATATACAGTAAGCCGAATACTAATGAACACGGCAATTGAATTACCTAACACAATGAATAATGGTATATGGAAATTGCAAACAAGTATTTAATACTCAATGTAATACAAAACATATATATATATATTTACACTGAATATACCGGTATATATTGCTAAACATTTTAAGAATATATTTTACTCCTACTCTCTCTTAGGTAGACTCTCTCTCTCTCTCTCTCTCTCTCTCTCTCTCTCTCTCTCTCTCTCTCTCTCTCTCTCTCTCTCTCTCTATTTTCACAGAAGACATTGAATGCCGGTGCCCCCTTTTTCCGCAATCCAACAAACCCCACTATTGTTGAGAGGTCAGGTGGGAGTCAGATACCTGGCTCGGTCGGTAAACGGTCGCCGCAACCCCTTCGTCACCAAGGCTCGCATTCCCTGACAATACCCAGCCGTGGTAATTAGTACTATCATTTGGCTGTTGGTAATTAGTACTATAATTTGTCTATTGGTAATTAGTACTATAATTTGGCTGTTGGTAATTAGTACTATCATTTGGCTATTGGTAATTAGTACTATAATTTGGCTATTGGTAATTAGTACTATCATTTGGCCGTTGGTAATTATAGTCCGTTCATTCTAGTTTGGGCAGAAATCGTAACCTCGAACCTCTGTAACCCAAAAAGGGCTAGAGCAAATGAGCCGTCAATTTATACACATATTCCCTAACCGAGTCTTCCTATTTGGTAGACATATTAGCTCGATTACTCTAGCCCTTTTTGAGTTATGAGAGGTTAGGGGTTACGATTTCTGCCCAACCTAGAATGAACAGACTATAGTACTATCATTTTGTCGTTGGTAATTAGTACTATCATTTGTCCGTTGGTAATTAGTACTATCATTTGTCCGTTGGTAATTAGTACTATCATTAACATTAATTAGAAGGGCACTCGATAGATCGCATACCTCTGCCTCCGCTGACTTTGGATATGATCGGGATCGCCTCCATAAAGGAATCACTTCTTCCTTGGCGCACACCCTATCTGCTCATCAAAGTTCTTGAAAATCGGTTCATGCCTTCATGAGATATCTTGTTAAGGGGAGATGGGTCACTTATCTGGACAACCTTCTCCCGCATGCTTAGCCAGTTTAGTTTTCAGATTATAAAATGTTTGCCCCCATTAGTTTGTCGATTTTAAGACCTATCGCCCCATTTCTTTGTCAATATTAGGACTTTTCGTGCTATTTAGGTGTCGTTCCTTCCTTTGTTTTGGTTATCATTAGACGAGTTTACTCAGTTTAGGGAGGGCTTTTGGAAGACAGAGGCTTAATCATGATGGTTTTTACCCCTTTGATACCTCGAGAGCCTTCCGATACTACATACAATCGTCTAATAACAGCCAGAATGTCACGAAAAAATGCGTCCTCGCATCCTGAAGGAGATAAGAAAGAAAGTCGGTACCCTTGAGTGTTGATTTAATGTATAAGAACCACACTTCCCTATTTCTTCTTCTTCTTCTTCTTCCTCTCTCACTCTCACTCACAAACACAAACACACACACTCACTCTCTCTCTCTCATATCACCCCCTTTCCAACCAGTGTGATACATATTCCTATCGCTCCCATCCCTTTAATCTTCTCTCCTATTCTACTTTCTCCCTCTCTCTCTCTCTCTCTCTCTGTTCTATGTAAATCTATCTACTAGAATTAAGTCCTGACCACCTCGTTTGGATCGTAAGGTCTGTGTGGCCAGTGTATCTATGTAAATCTCCTTCTATTGTGGATCTAGAGAGAGGAGGGGCAAGGGAGTGTCACCTTTTGTGTCTCGGGCGTAATACAGCAGAGGTTTCAGAATCCCCCCCCTTTGCATTTCACTCCCAGATAATCACAGCTCATCATTGTTTTGTTGTTGTTGTTGTTGGGAGGGGGGCTGGGGTGGGGGGGGGGGGGCAATGTGGGTCTTGAGCTACAGGGGCGGGGGAGGGGTGTAGGGGGTCTTCTTGATCTTGGTCTTAGAAGGGTCTGGGTTGGCCTAGTTTTGGTCTGGTGTAGTTCTGTTCTTTCCTTCCCTTTCTTTTTCTTCTTTCTTTTATTTCACCTCTCCTTACCATTTATCTTCTCATCTTACATCATCATCTCTCTCTCTCTCTCTCTCTCTCTCTCTCTCTCTCTCTCTCTCTCTCTCTCTCTCTCAGTATGTACTATAGTAGGTGTCAGTATGTGTTATGCAGTACATTCAATTACCTCGTGTAGCATATTAGGGATTTATTAATAATTTATTAATGATTATTTATTTATTATTAATTAGCAATTAGTTACTATAAATTAGTTATGGTGTTTATGGTAAGAACAACTAGTAAGAATAAATTGATCTGTGCAGTCTGTGTATTTATGTAACTGTAAACAAACCAAAGTAATTAACCAGGTATGTCAGTCAGTCTTTGTATCTGCGCCATAAACGACTGGTCTATGAAGAGTAAGCTTTGTTGGTGTTCTTCACGTTGCTGACCAAAGGTAGTAGACTTTTGAGTTGGGAAGTAAACATTCCTCATTCATTAACGTTCCTCATTCATACACGTTCCTCATTCATAAACGTTCCTCATTCATACACGTTCCTCATTCATAAACGTTCCTCATTCATAAACGTTCGCTTACATATTACCCTGTTCCAAATAAGCAAGCCAAAAATCTTGAACATTAACCTCTGCATCTCACAAACGACTAGAGTAATCGAGCTAATATTTGTGAAGCATCAGCCAGGGAACAGGTGTGTGTGTGTGTGTGATAGGTGTGTCTGATAGTATCAATCACACACACGCTATATATTAATCGTATTAGAGAGGTTGTAACTAGGTCATCAGACTAAATGTCATGACGCGACGCAGGTATAGTGTATGAAGTGTTATCTTGTTGCCTGCTGTCTCATTATGTGCGTTGTCTGTCTGTCTGTCTGTCTGTCTGTCTCTCTCTCTCTCTCTCTCTCTTGGGAAGGAGCCTTCAATCTATCTATCTATCTATCTACTCAGGCACATTCCCCATTTTTATCTATTGTATTTTTATTTTATTTTTATTTTTTAGCTGGGAGTGGCCGACTCGAGACAGAGCCCGAATAGGACAACCATTTTAATAAATGTAATAACAAAAAATAAAGAAAAATACAAAACATATCCAAAATATCCTTTTGGAAATAAAAATCTAATCGGGTAATAATGAATAAAGTCTGTCATAAATTAAATGAAATATAATCGATGAAATTTTTCTTATGGAGACAATTAACAAAGGACTTGTGTATATTCTGGCTAACATTACTGTAGAAGACTTTACTTGGCTTTGGAAGTTGTATAGGAAATCGAAGGGGTAATATCTGTTTCAATTCCCTATTCAGCTCCTTTAATCCATTCCTGAATTAAATCAACTTAAAATAGCTAAATAAAATGGAGAATATCGTCATCGCGTAATAGATATACAAAAAAATAAAAAAATAAAATAAATAAATCTGTTGAATATATATTTCGAAAAACTTAAATTTAATGAAGAATTAATATAAGGGTTTGATTTTTTTTTCTTTTTCGATATTCTATTGAGTTTTGTCCTAGTTGCTGGTACATATTTCCTCCGCTCTAATAGTACTTGGTGTTGCAAATAAGTATGTCAAAACTGAAGAGAGAGAGAGAGAGAGAGAGAGAGACGACGCAAGGGTCATTGTAGTGTCAAAGTGTAGGTGAACCCCACACACAACCCCCTCTCTCTCTCTCTCTCTCTCTCTCTCTCTCACCAAATTTACTGTGACATTCTCTATTCATCTTTATTTGATTGGACCATCTGCTTTGTCGCATATTTCCTCTCCATCTTTGCATTTGATTATCTTTATATTTTCGAATGAGTTTTGTTTCTTTCTGTCACCTTGTATGATTTCCTTCTTCCCTAATTCTTTTTACTAGCATTACATAAATATTATAAATTCTACATCACCTGCTAGAAATTATATGTATAGCCTAATTTATGGCGGGGTCACACGAGCTCTTTTTCCGTCAATTTTTACGGGCAATTGTAGTCTGGCATCTTCTCAAATTTCATTATTATCAGCAACCAGCCCCCTCACTTAATCTACCTTCAGTCTAGGTTCCGATTCCAATGTAGAAGAGCCTCACTGCCTTAAGCCGGTATCGCACGAGCGCTTTTTCACTCAACATTTATCCTCAACACTGGTCTGACAGCATATGAGGTCAACATTTAATACATTTCGGTCACCTAAATTCATGTATCAACAGTCTAGTTTCTGATACCTGTTCAAAATATTCCATAAATGTTGCCAGAAAAATGTTGACCATCGAATGTTGACTATAAAAGCTCTCGTGTGATACCGGCTTTACGAGAAAGACTTGCTCATCGAAAATTGCCGGGAAAAGCGCTCGTGTGACACCAGCTTAACTCTAATATACCTGTCTACCTGCCTGTCTGTCTGTGTGCTTTTATTTTCATGTCTGTCAAAAATATCTCACTACATCTGCTTAGTTTCTCAAGCCATTCCCGACTGTTATTTGTCGTGCCCCCAATACTCACTCTCACTCTCTCTCTCTCTCTTGTTCGATCGCCGACCCGTGGTAATAACGTTCTTGACCTTGTACTTGCAACAAAAGAAGAATTAATAGAGAATTTGAATGTTGGTGATGAATTCAGTATCAGCGACCATCGTACGATAACTTTCACTTTAAAGTTTACTAGTAACGAACCAAATAGCAGCATCGAAAAACTCCCCAATTTCAAGAAAGCAAACTTTCATAAACTTATAGCTATGTTTAAAGAAACTGACTGGAGCTTTTTAATTAACAATAACGACATAAATACATCTTGGGAATTATTCGAAACCACTTACCTAAAAGCAGTGCAAGACTGCATACCATCGAAAATAAGGAGTACAAGCCATAATAATAAGCCCAAATGGTGGAATAAAGATATTTCAAACTGTCTGCTTGATAAAATGTTTGCTAATGATATATTAAAATCCTCACAAAATGTCGAAGAACGGGTGAAATTTGTAGAGCTACGACGCAAAGCCAAAAAGTTAATTAAGCAAAGTAAAAAGACCCTGGAGTTACATGTTGCGAATCAAAGTAAAACAAACCCCAAAGAATTCTATAGTTATAATTATCAGAAAGAAAAAAGTAGTTAATTCAACTGTTGGACCGTTAGTCGATGAAAATGGAGAATACACCAAAGACGAAGTACAAATGAGTAATGCCCTCAATACCTTCTTTGCATCAGTTTTTACAACAGAAGACCTCAGTGATATCCCTACACCATCGCCGATTCAGATTGATAATTCAGATGTTCTAAGCAATATCACCGTTACAGAGAGAGAAGTATTGAATTGTTTTGATAAACTCAAGGTAAATAAAATGCCTTGACCTGATACAATCTCACCTAGAGTTCTAAAGGAAGCTAAGGATGAGCTCTCCAAACCACTGACATTGCTATTCAATAAATCCTTGCAGTCTGGAACTATGCCTGATCAGTGGAAGCTAGCCAACGTAACATCGATATTAAAAAAAGGCAGCAAGTCCCTACCAAGTAACTATCGTCCGATTAGCTTAACCTCAGTTGTATGTAAAATGCTAGAAACACTCATAAGAGACAGACTCGTAAATCACTTGGAGGAAAATAACATACTTAAAGATACTCAATGCGGCTTTCGTAAAAAAACGTTCCTGTTTAACAAACCTCTTAGACTTCTTCCACGATATCCTCAACCTCTACGATGAGAATAAAGCTGTAGATATTATATACCTTGATTTTCAAAAGGCCTTTGACAAAGTTCCCCACAAACGTTTACTGTTAAAACTAAAAGCGCATGGAATACAAGACGGTGTGTTGAAATGGATAGAAAATTGGCTCAGCGACAGAAAGCAAAGCGTAGTCATAAACGGTAAGGCATCTAAATGGACCAATGTAAGTAGCGGGGTACCCCAGGGATCGGTACTAGGACCAATTCTCTTTCTAATTTACATCAACGACATACAGTAGATGAGGGGTCTCACCTGTACAATCTCAAAATTTGCTGACGATACAAAAATTGCAAATAGCGTACTCTCAAAAGAACAAGTTGACGATATGCAACACAATTTAGATAAGTTGTCATGTTGGGCCCAAATTTGGCAAATGAGTTTCAATGCGGATAAATGTAAAGTACTACATATCGGATACCAAAATGAGAAAGCAAACTATTCGATGAATGGCACTCAGCTTAAGAATGTAAACAGAGAAACCGATCTGGTAGTAACAATATCGAGTAACCTAAAACCGAGTCAACAATGTTCAGAAGTTATTAAGAAGGCAAACAAAATAATTGGCTTTATAGGCAGGTCATTTGAGCATAAATCCAAAGACGTTATCCTAACCCTTTACAATTCCTTAGTCCGCCCTCTTCTGGAATGCTGCGTTCAATCCTGGTGCCCTTATTACCAAAAAGATATAGACAAGCTAGAACGAGTTCAATGTAGAGTTACCAAAATGATACCTAGCCTAAAGAACAAACCATACGAGGAGCGTCTTAGAGAATTAAATCTATTTCCTTTAACCCAGCGCAGATTAAGAGGCGACTTATTTCACATGTGTGGGGAGGATCCTCTCACACCACACTCCTAGATAAAGGAGAAAGGAAGGCCTTTCGTATCATTAACTCCCGTCCACTCACCAATTCTCTGCAATCTCTCTCTCTTCGCCGCAATGTTGCATCTCTCTCACTATTCTATCGCTACTACAATAATCAGTGTTCCTCGGAGCTTTCCCAGTGTATACCACCTCCTCTACGTAGGGTGCGTAGTACCCGCCTTGCAACACAATCCCACCCCTACTCTGTGCAACTGTCCAACCCAAGCATGAAACGCTATTCTCAGACTTTCTTCTATTCAACTGCTGAGCTCTGGAACTCTCTCCCAGAATCAGTCTTTCCCTCTTCCTATGACTTAAAATGCTTCAAACTCCGTGTGTCCAGGCATTTTAGCTAGAACGTCCCTTGATTTCGGCCCTGTCACTCTTTGAAATCTGGGGGAGGCACTCGCTGCAGGCAGTTATGCCTTTTGTCTCCCTCATTCACATAGAATAAAAATAAAAATAAAAATTCAAAATCATCAAAGGCATCGACAATATGAACTGTAGTAAGTACTTCACTATCGACCAATCTAATTGCACGCGGGGAAACGGTTGCGAAATTATTGGTAAATCTTTTAACTCACACGAATCTAAGAATTTCTTCTTCAATCGAGTTGTCAACCTTTGGAATGGGCTTCCCCGAGACGTTATAGACTGCAGCACCGTTGATTCATTTACACTTCGCCTAGACAAATATCTCGCATCAAACCCGCGACTGACTGTGTTTGTAAATTAATAACTTAATTTTACCCCCCCCCCCTCATTTACTAACCCATCTGTCCCCTACTAACTTCCTAATCCTGCCACGGACATTAGTTCCAGGGCAGTAGTTCCCTTTTCAATGTTCCCTTACCTACTCTAAACCACTGTTTGGACACTTGATCCTCAGTGTTTTGGAGGACAAGCAGTCTAGAAGGGTCACTAGACCTGTTGTTGCTTGATTTCCTGTGTACTCTCTCTCTCTCTCCCAGTGTTTTAGAGGGGAGGGAAAGGGTTAGAATAAGTGGGTGAAACTTAAATGTCTGTCTGTCTGTCTGTCTGTCTGTCTGTCTGTCTGTCTGTCTGTCTGTCTGTCTCAGCAGCAGCAGCAGGATATACCCCCCTCCCTCCATGTTGACAAGAGATATTCAACCCCCCCCCTCCTCCTCCTCCCCCCCCCCCCCTCCCTTATTGTGTCCCCCTCTCTCGTGTCATTGTAAGATAGGTGTGTGTGTGTGTGTGTGTGTGTGTGTGTGTGTGTGTGTGTGTGTGTGTGTGTGTGAGAGTGTTCCCATTATAGCCCTGTGAGCTCCCATCGTCAATGACAACACTATTCCACTATTGTTGTCACCAAAGTAAGGTCAAGCCGTCATAGACCTCTTCACTCATTGGTTGATTGACTGAATGGTTAACTAAAAGTTTGACTGACTGACTGACTGACCGACTGACTGGTTTACTGACTGAATGACTGACTCACTGACTGACTGTTCGACTGATTGACTGACTGGTTGACTGACTGACTGTCTGACTCACTGACTGACTGTTCGACTGATTGACTGACTGACTGACTGACTCACTGAGTGACTGAAAAGTTGCCTGTCTGACTGACTGATTGACTGACTGACTGCCTGGTTGACTGTTTGACTGACTGCCTGGTTGACTGACTCACTGGTTGACTTTCTGATTGACTGACTGAATGGTTGACTGTCTGACTGACTGACTGACTGACTGATTCAATGGTTGACTGTTTGACTGACTAACTGAATGGTTGACTGTCTGACTGACTGATTGTCTGACTGACTGACT
This sequence comes from Paralithodes platypus, assembly GCA_032716605.1. Taxonomy (NCBI): domain Eukaryota; kingdom Metazoa; phylum Arthropoda; class Malacostraca; order Decapoda; family Lithodidae; genus Paralithodes; species Paralithodes platypus. The sequence goes on along the minus strand of CM064528.1, from coordinate 11,831,166 downwards.
GAATGGTTGATTGACTGACTGACTGACTGACTGCATGGTTGACTGACTGAATGGTTGACTGTCTGACTGACTGAATGGTTGACTGTCTGACTGACTGACTGAATGAATGGTTGACTGTCTGACTTGGTGACTGACTGATTGATTGACTGAATGACTGATTGACTGACTGACGGCCTGATTGGTTGACTGACTGATTAACTGGTTCGCAGATTGACTGATTGGTCGACTGTGACTGCCTAACTTGTTGGTTGATAGACTGACTAGTTAACTGACTGACTGACTGGACTGATTGACTGGTTGAATGATACAGGCTATTTTTAAAACCCCTTCTCCCTTATGTTTAGCCCTATTAGTATTGAGATTTTAAGACAGTAGCCCCATTTGTTGGCAATTTTAAGACCTTTCGCCGTATTTATTTGCCAATATTCAGACCTTTCGTACTATTTAGGTGCAGAATATTTCCTGGCGCGCGAGAGCGATCCAGAAATTTAGGAGGAACCGGCCTTCGACCCGGACATTATTTTTACCAATAAAATGTACATATATATTTCGAAAGCGGGTGTGTTTTTATAAGTTTGATGGAGGTCTAGGAAGTAAACTAAAACAAATACTAAATAAATACATTAATACAAATAAATATATATAGATCTGAGTGGCAGGTTTACTGATCAACTGCAACTCGTTGACCAAAAAACTAACTGCTTAAGGGTGGCTGATTGGTTGATTGACTGATGGGTAACAAGTCTACTGATTGGTTGGCTGTTGACTGATTGCCTAACTGATTGGTTGACTGATTATTCGATTAGTCGACATATTATCTGACATTTAATATATATATTTAATTTTTGATTCATTGGTTTAGCAAGTAGCTGAAGAGAAGGGAAATAGACTTGCCATAATAATCTGAGATTATGCTTTCTCTCTTTATATATTTGTTTATTTGCCATTTTATATTTTACTAATTATTTGTTTGTTTGTTAGTTTCCTCCCTAGACCTCCATCAAACTTAATAAAAATATCCCTACGACCTTCCCTCAAGATAAATTTGTACATTTGTTGGTAACAAATTTCCACTTACATTACAGGCTTGCTTTTGCCAAGAAAACACGACAACTAAATGGCACGAGAGATCTTAAAATTGACAAAGAAATGGGGGAAATGGCCTTGAATTCGCCAAACTAATGGGGCGAACGTCTTAAAATCTCAAAACTTATGGGACTAAACATGAGGGGGAAGGGGTCCAGAAAAAATATACCTTATCGTAATAGCTTTCATTAAAAAAACATAGAACAAAAGAGAGAGAGAGAGAGAGAGAGAGAGAGAGAGCGAGAGCGAGAGAGAGAGAGAGAGAGAGAGGTAGCAAGGTTCAAGGTTGGTCGCCTGTCACCTGCATTGCTACTGTCCTGCACACCTTTATCCTCCTCCCTCCCTCCCGCCCCCCTCCTCTCTTCCTCCTTCCCAGTCCCTATGCTCGCCCCAATCCCTCACTTCCTTCCCCCGCCCCAATCCCCCCTCCTCCCTCCCTCCTCCCTCACCTCCTCCTCCCTTCCCAGTCCCTATGCCCGTCCCAATTCCTCCCTTCCTCCCCCTCCCTCCCTCACCCTCCGTAATTCCTTCCTCCTTCCCAGTCCCTATGCCCACCCCGATCCCTCCTTTCCTCCCCCCCAAAACAAAAATCCTCCCTCCCTTCCCCCTCCTTCCTTCCTTCTTCCCAGTCCCTATGCTCGCCCAATCCCTCCCTACCTCCCCCCTCCTTCTCAGTTTCTATGCCCGCCCCAATCCCCCCCTTCCTCCCCTCCAATTCCTCCCTCCATCCTTACCTCCCTTCCCAGTCCATATGCCCGACCCTCTCCCTCCCTCCTTCCCAGTCCTTGTGCCCGTCACAATCCCTCCCTTCCCCCCCCCCCCCCCCCCCTTCTGCCCACACTACCATTGCTACCAGTACTGCCACCCGTACCACCACCACCACTACTATTGCCACTGCTATCATCGCCACCACAACTACTATGAATTAAACATATATTGGATTATATAATATAAGACATAATAATTGTGTAAGTTTTGGTGACATTTATCATCCATATATTTCATTAATTAATTATTAGGTCTTACATTATTTGTATGCCTTTGATATCAAACTTAGTTTTTTTGGACCCACTTTATTTTAATTAACGCATTTTCATTGTTTGTCTGGGATCGATAATGTACACCTGATGATGGCCTATGGTTGTGGCCGAAAATTAGTAAATAAAGATGGAGCTCAGCAACATATTGTCTCTTTCCATCCTGTTGGTGTATATACAGTATATATATATATATATATATATACAATTAAACATTACACATTCTAATATACACACAACCACAACCACCCACCAGCAAACAGACAGACAGAGATAACTGCAAGCAAAATTCTTCTCTCTCTCTTTATCTCACTCTCTCTCTCACTCATACACACACAAACACAAACACACACTCTGACACACACACTTTCTCCCTCTCTCTCTCTCACACACACACACACACACACACACACACACACACACACACTCTCTCTCTCTCTCATACACACACAAACACACACTCTCTGACACACACTTTCTCCCTCTTACACACTCACATACTCTCTCTCTCTCTCTCTCTACCTCATTCAGCTCAAAGCAGGTTGGGGTGAAAGGGTAGGCCATAACTCCATTGTCTCCACAACAGATGAGGCAGATAGAGGGCTGGGAACAGGTAAGCCAGGTACATTTTTGATATACGGAATATTGTCGTGGGGGCTGGGGGGGAGATATTGTCGTGGGGGCTGGGGGGGAGATATTGTCGTGGGGGCTGGGGGTGAGATATGACAACCATAAAATGTAAAACAAAATATAAATAAAGAAGCCCATCCCCCTTTAGACGTTATACCCCATTAGTTTGGCGAACATTCGACGCTTCACCCCAATCAGGTGTCGATTATTTTCAGGGCGTGCGATGCCGAACCTGTAAATGAGAAAAAATCCGCATCAGAATTCAGAATTCCATTGTCTCCGGCCAGATGAGGGAGATAGAGAGCTAGGTCAGGGCTAGGTACACTCGGATGCCATAGTCTCTAGCCAACTTAGACAAATACGTGGTCCCTCTATGTTATTCTTTATGACATTTTGACTGTCTGGATTAATTTTTGTATAGAACTTGCTTTTCAATAAATAGTATATGTATTTTTGTAGTTGATTTATGTAAACATACAGTATATTAATATATTCGCGACCATAAATATACGCTCATAATTATAAATACGTGAAGCCCACGAATTGTTACGAGTGGACTATGGCATCCGAGTGTACAGTCGGCCAAATAAGTGATGTCTCGGCACCAATTGTGTTTTGATCAATAATTGGTATCAGCAATATTTACACGTGAGTTCTTCTTTTTGAGTGAGATATTCAACATGTTCCTACTCTCGCTCACTCTCTCTCTCACTCTCTCTCTCTCTCTCCCTCGCTATCACTCTCCCTCTTCCCCCCCCCCACCCCCATAGACCCCGCCCTCTCTCCCCCGTGCTTCGTGAAACATTAACTTCCCCACAATATTTACGAGAATGTTCGGTCGCTTAGCTGAACATCCATTTGGGCTTGACCTGCCTCGGACCTAACTCAGCGGGAGGTCAGGGAAAACGAGTAGGAAAATGAGAGAGAGAGAGAGAGAGAGAGAGAGAGAGAGAGAGAGAGAGAGAGAGAGAGAGAGAGAGAGAGAGAGAGAGAGAGAGAGAGAGAGAGAGAGAGAGAGAGAGAGAGAGAGAGAGAGAGAGAGAGAGAGAGAGAGAGAGAGAGAGAGAGATAATTGCTTAATATGTTTGTAAATAAAGCAAGAACACTAATAATGAACTCTACATGTAATGTTGGGAATCTACGAACATTATTTTTTCTGTCTTGAAGATCATGATGAATTTTGACCGCTTATTCTGGCTATCATCAGACGATTTTATTCAGATCAGAAGGGCATATGGAAGTCAAAGGGGGTTAGTTGAGATAGTCTTTACCCTTTTAATTCCCATAGATCTTTCGTGGTCTGTATAAAATCGTCTATCTGTCAAAACGTGGCATAATATATTTAGATGCTATTTATTATAATCTGACACATAATTAGGCTAAACATGAGGAAGAAGGGGGACCAGACAAACAACCCATCTCTCCTTAAGGGGAGGTCTCCACTTGAGGGATTTTTTGCTTGAACCCCTTTCTCCCTCATGTTTAGCCCCATTGCTTTTGATATTATAAAACGTTTGCCCCATTAGTTTAGCGATTTTAAGAACTTTCACCCCATATTAAGACCTTCCGTGCAATTCAGGTGTCGATTTTATCCTGGCGAGCGATAGCGAGCCTGTAATTTAAGAGGAACCGGCCTTTGGCCGGGAAATTTTTCTACCGAAAAATGTACAAATTTATCTTGAAAGGGACTCAAGGGGGTGTAATTTTAAGCTTGATGGAGGTCTAGAGAACAAACTAAATACCTCCCCTTAAACCTTTCAATTCCGGTGACATACTTTTCATTATATGCTGGTTACGGTCAGACGACTTTATTCAGTTTAAAAAGGGCCTCCAACAATTAGCAGGCTTCAATCGATCTCGCTTAACCCTTTTTACTACAACAGATCCTTCTTAAACTTCACACCATTGTTTAAATATAGCTAAACTATAATTGGAAAGACGTGCCCGGTACAGAAGGGGTTAATCCATTCACTACTTTTGGAACTTGTGGAATGGACTTCCCCGAGATGTTATAGACTGCAACACCTTCAAAGTTCGCCTTGACAAACACCTTACTCTGAATCCAAGGTTGACTGCATTTTTAAATTACTAAAATATTTAATCAATTGTGCTATTTCATCAACATTGCCCCCCCCCCCCCCTCCCCCCTCTGCCATGTTAATCCCCAGGGAGGTAATTCTTTTTGTCATCTTTATCTCTCTGAAATACTGTTGGACACTAGAAGCAGCAGTATTTTGGAGGGCAATGTGTACCGAAAGGGTTAAGTAAATAATTGAGCCTAAATATTCCGGTTCATCCAAGCGTAAAGCAACTCCTACGTGACCGAAGACCAATAGATTTAATTGACCATAATCAACATTCACTCTGAGTACATCCAGTTAATTGGCCATAAGTTGGTAATTACCCTCGGAATATATTAGATGATGGAAGGTTGTGCCAGAGGACAGCTTTTTAAGGGGAGATTTCCACTTGAGGGATTTTTTTCTTTACCCCTGTCTCCCTCATGTTTAGCCCCATTGCTTTTGTGATTTTAAGACGTTCGCCCCCTTAGTTTGGCGATTTTAAGAACTTTCACCCCATTTATGTCACTTTTAAGACCTTTCGTCCCATTTAGGTGTCGATTTATTCCTGGCGAGCGATAGCGAGCCTGTAATTTAAGAGTAACCGGCCTTTGGCCGGGACATTTTTCTACCGAAAAATGTAAAAATTTATCTTGAAAGTGGGTCAAGGGGGTGTAATTTCAAGCTTGATGGAAGTCTTGGAAACACACTAAAAACCTACCCTTAAGGGGAGAGGGTCTATTTTTTAGTTGATTGATTGTTTAAATACTGTTTTAGTTTCCTCACTAGACCTCCATCAAGCTTTAAAAAACATCCCCAAGATCCCCCGTCTATTTATATTTGTACATTTTTCGGTAGACAAGTGCTCAGGCTGAAGGCCGTGTTCTCTTTAATTACAGGCTTGCTTTCGCTCGCCAGGAAAAAATCGACACCTAAATAGCAAGAAAGGTCTTAATATTGACACAGAAATAACGCGATAGTCTCAATATCGCCAAACTAATGGGCCGAACGTCTTAATAAATGAAAACTAATGGAACTAAGCATGAGGGAGAAGAGGGGGCAGCTAAATCCACCACAACCCCTTAAGCCGGCGTCAAACTGGCGTCACACGAGCACTTTAGCGGCGGATGTATCGGAGCCACAGTAGACGAGGAAAAAAGTAGATAAATTCGAGGCTAGTATCTCACCGTTATCTCTTTCATTATCTCCGCCAAAATGAAGTTGAGGAAGGTTATATTTTTGCCTTCGTTTGTCTGTAAACAAAATATCTGAAAACCCTATAGGCTACGCCGATGTTCCCGAAATTAGGTGGACAGATAGGATAATTTTTGCCGAAAAAGAAGTGATTCGATTTACGAAGTGCCCGGTAGAGCTCACCCCTCCGCCAGCGTAGGCAGCTCATAAAGTTATGCACCGACGTTCAGAAATTTGGTGGACAGGTAGGATATGAGCCAAGGAAAAAGTTATTCCATTTATGAGACGACCGATTGAGAGCATACCTCCGCCAGAGAGAGAGAGAGAGAGAGAGAGAGAGAGAGAGAGAGAGAGAGAGAGAGAGAGAGAGAGACAATAATGACAATAAGAGAAGAAGACATAAAAATCGGAAACAATTCGCGATAAAAAAAGAGACTAACTTGAAGCCTACGATGACCTTGATTATACTGTCACTCACATTAATTAATAGCATCCTACAAACAATTATCTCCCCTTCGAAATCTTACTAATAATATTAATTAGAGATTAACTGTCTTTTCCAGTAGCGGCAAATTAGAAAACGAGTTAATTAGCTTTGACTATGCACTGTGTTACAATGATATTTAAAAAGGTTATAAACTTTAAACTACTATTTGGAATAATACAGGATATTGCATTTTCTAACCAATTTTCCATATACACTTTTCAACCGCTAATTAAATATGTATTTTATCATTATATATATATTTATATATTTTACTGGTGATGAGTTATATTTTTACATACCGGTAATACAGAGAAAAATAGATACATCACATCCCTTTTCCCATTTTTACCCCTTTGAAGATTATAACGCATTTTGCCTTTTGTTTATTCTGGCTATCATAAGACGATTTTTATAGTTTAAGAAGGATCTGTGAGAGTTATAGGGGTAAAGACTATCTCAAATTAAAACTGACTTCCACATATCCTTCCTAATCTGAATAAAATCGTCTAATGATAGCCAGAAAACAGATACAAATGCGTAATCGACTCTTGAAAAGGTTAATTATACAGCGTTGTATAATTATGAAATATTAAGTGCTCCCAAATTTGTCCTCGGAAAATACTCCCAAATATTGTGTCAGAAGATCTCCCAAATCAAAGGGGAGTAAAATCTATCTCAATTACCCCTATGACATCCACAAATCCTTCCTAAACTGAATAAAATCGCCTACAAACAGCCATAATAAAAATGAAAAAAGAAAAGAGCGAGAGCAACACAGAGAGAGAGAGAGAGGCGGCCGGGTATCTCGAAAGGGTTAAGTAAGTTAGGCCTATACCCCCAGAGCGCCTTATCGACAGCCGGGTGCCCCCAGATAACGGGTATGAGTTAGTAGGACAAGAAGGGGCGCAGGTGTGTGGGGGGGGGGCGTTCATGAGGCCTACACTACCCAACCTCTATCGGGGGGGACATCTGTGGGCGACATCCGTTACCCCCCGCTGGCTCTGTCCTCGTCCCTAGGCCCCCTAAACTAAATTCTAAATGGGGAGAGGGTGGGGGTGAGAGGAGGGAGAGGGTTGGGAGGGAGGAGAGGGTGGGGAAGGAAGGAGGAGGGGGTTATCATGTGGGAGAGGGTGGGGAGGGAGGATAGAGTAGGGAGGGAGGAGGGGGATTATTATGTGGGAAAGGGTGGGGAGGGAGGAGAGGGAGGGGAAGGAAGGAGTAGGGGTAATCATGTGGGAGAGGGTGGAGAGGGAGGAGAGAGAAGGGAGGGAGTAGGGGGATTATTATGTGGGAAAGGGTGGGGAGGGAGGAGGGGGTTTATCATGTGGGAGAGGATGGGGAAGGAGGAGGGGAGGGGGGGGGGTCATGTGGGGGGAGGGGGGGGGGTTATATTGCTATAGCTGGTATCACATGAGCGAGGTTAGTGGCGGGTATCCTAAGAGTAATAGTATCAGTCAATTATATACTGTAGTGAATTCTACTATCAACTATCTATCATATTTTTGATATTTTTGAGCTTAAGTGGAGATTGCCACTTGAAGGACTTTTTTCTTAACCCCTTTCTCCCTCATGTCTAGCCCCTTTGCTTTTGAGATTTTAAGATGTTCGCCCCATTATTTTGGCGATTTTAAGAATTTACGCCCCATTCTGTCAATTTTAAAACCTTTCGTGCCATTTAGGTGTCGATTTTATCCTGGCGAGCGATAGCGAGCCTGTAATTTAAGAGTGCCGGCCTTTGGCCGGAAATTTTTTCTACCGAAAAATTTACAAATTTATCTTGAAAGGGGGTCAAGGGGGTGACATTTTTAGATTGCTGGAGGAGTAGGAAGCAAACTAAAAACCTCCCCTTAAAGAACTATCACATCGTACCACACTGTTTGATTATAAACAGGCTAATGTCCGTTCATTATAGCTTGGGCAAAAAACGTAACCTCTAAAACGTCTGTAACTTAAAATGAGCTAGAGCAAATGGGGTTTATGAGAGGTTATAGGTTATAGGTTATAGGTTATAGATTAGAGGTTATAGGTTACAGGTTATAGGTTACAGGTTATCTGTAATAGGTTACAGGTTATAGGTTATAGGTTACAGGTTATATGTTATAGGTTATAGGTTATAGGTTATAGGTTATAGGTTACAGGTTATAGGTTACAGGTTACAGGTTATAGGTTACAGGTTATAGGTTACAGGTTATAGGTTATAGGTTACAGGTTATAGGTTATAGGTTACAGGTTATAGGTTACAAGTTACAGGTTATAGGTTACAGGTTATAGGTTACAGGTTATAGGTTACAGGTTATAGGTTATAGGTTACAGGTTACAGGTTATAGGTTACAGGTTACAGGTTATAGGTTACAGGTTATAGGTTACAGGTTATAGGTTACAGGTTATAGGTTACAGGTTACAGGTTATAGGTTACACGTTATAGGTTAGAGGTTATAGGTTATAGGTTATAGGTTATAGGTTACAGGTTATAGGTTATAGGTTACAGGTTATAGGTTATAGGTTACAGGTTATAGGTTACAGGTTACAGGTTATAGGTTACAGGTTATAGGTTACAGGTTATAGGTTATAGGTTACAGGTTATAGGTTACAAGTTACAGGTTATAGGTTACAGGTTATAGGTTACAGGTTATAGGTTACAGGTTATAGGTTATAGGTTACAGGTTACAGGTTACAGGTTACAGGTTATAGGTTACAGGTTACAGGTTATAGGTTACAGGTTATAGGTTATAGGTTACAGGTTACAGGTTATAGGTTACACGTTATAGGTTAGAGGTTATAGGTTATAGGTTATAGGTTATAGGTTATAGGTTACAGGTTATAGGTTATAGGTTATAGGTTACAGGTTATAGGTTATAGGTTACAGGTTATAGGTTACAGGTTACAGGTTATAGGTTACAGGTTATAGGTTACAGGTTATAGGTTATAGGTTACAGGTTATAGGTTACAAGTTACAGGTTATAGGTTACAGGTTATAGGTTACAGGTTATAGGTTATAGGTTACAGGTTACAGGTTATAGGTTATAGGTTACAGGTTATAGGTTATAGGTTACAGGTTACAGGTTATAGGTTAGAGGTTATAGGTTATAGGTTACAGGTTATAGGTTATAGGTTATAGATTATAGGTTACAGGTTATAGGTTACAGGTTAGAGGTTATAGGTTACAGGTTATAGGTTATAGGTTATAGGTTATAGGTTACAGGTTATAGGTTACAGGTTATAGGTTATAGGTTAGAGGTTAGAGGTTATAGATTATAGGTTATAGGTTATAGGTTATAGGTTACAGGTTATAGGTTATAGGTTACAGGTTATAGGTTATAGGTTACAGGTTATAGGTTACAGGTTATAGGTTATAGGTTATAGGTTATAGGTTATAGGTTACAGGTTATAGGTTACAGGTTATAGGTTATAGGTTATAGGTTATAGGTTAGAGGTTATAGGTTATAGGTTACAGGTTATAGGTTACAGGTTATAGGTTAGAGGTTAGAGGTTATAGGTTAGAGGTTATAGGTTATAGGTTATAGGTTATAGGTTACAGGTTATAGGTTACAGGTTATAGGTTAGAGGTTAGAGGTTATAGGTTATAGGTTAGAGGTTATAGGTTATAGGTTATAGGTTATAGGTTATAGGTTACGATTTCTGCCCAACCTAGAGAATGAGCAGACTAAATAGTGACGAGTATCCTAGGAGTCACAGTAACGGAGGCAATAATTAAGGGGAGGTTTCCACTTGAGGGATATATTTTTCTAACTTCATGTTTCTCCCTCATGTTTAGCCCTATTGTTTTTGAGATTTTAAGACGTTTGTCCCATTAGTTTGACGATTTTAAGAACTTTCGCCCCATTTATGTCACTTTTAAGACCTTTCGTGCCATTTAGGTGTCGATGTTTCCTGGCGAGCAATAGCGAGCCTGTAATTTAAGAGGAATCGGCCTTCGGCCGGGACATTTTTCTACCGAAAAATGTACAAATTTATCTTGAAAGGGAGTCAATGGGCTGTAATTTCAAGCTTGATGGAAGTCTAGGAAACGCACTAAAAACCTCCCCTTAAACTTTAGTACAATCTATTATCCTAGTCTATTTGGGATAATCTACCACTAAAAGAGCCACCGTAAATTATTGTACGAACTGATTAATTATCTAATGGGTGAGTCATACCTATATAGGCTTGATAACTTACGAGGCTATAAAGCTAAACATGAGATCGTACATATTAAGATCATATCAAACTTGGGGTACTATTAGCCTTAAGAGGGTGACCTGCCTTTTTTCTCTCTCCTGTTCTCGCTTTCTCTGGGTTGTATCCATTCGGCCCCATTCAGCCTATTGTTTTAAGACATTTATCCCCATCCAGGTGTTGATTTCATCCTGGCGAGCGATAGCGAGCCAGCATTGTATGGAGAAACCCGGCTTCGCCAGACATTTTTTTTTAAATGTCCAAATTTAGCCTGTTGTCAAAAATGTATTTAAAAATATGCTGGCTCGCTACCGCTCGCCAGGAAGAAATCAACACCTGGATGGGGAAAAACGTCTTAAAACAGTAAGCTGAATGGGGCTGAATGGATACAACCCAGAGAAAGAGGGAGAGAGAGAAACAATAACGAGGTGGGTCCCCTTAAAGAGCTACAGTGTCGTCATTGTAGCTGAATTACCTGTGGTGTAGTGGGTTGCGCGTTCGGCACACAACCAAAGGACCCCAGGTTCAATTTCCGAGCAGGAGGGGAGACGGATGGCCAGTCTCCTCACACCAGATGCCTTCACTTACCTAGAAGAAGATAGGAATAGTTTCTAAGTCGATCTTCGTCAAGTCTTATCTGAGGGTAAGTTAATGGGGGTCACCTGCTTTTTTTCCCTTTCTCCCCTTTTCTCTCTTTCTCTGGCTTGTATCCAGTCAGCCCCATTCAGCCAACTGTTTTAAGAAGTTTATCCCCATTCAGGTGTCGATTTCTTCCTGGCGAGCGATAGCGAGCCAGCATTGTATGGAGAAATCTGGCTTCGCCGGAGACATTTTTCTATCGAAAAATGTACAAATTTAGCTTGCTGTCAAAACGAAGATATTATATGCTGGCTCGCTACCGCTCGCCAGGAAAATATTGACACCACCTGGATGGGAGTACACGTCTTAAAACAGTAGACTGAATGGGGCCGAATGGATACAAGCCAAAGAGAGGAGAGAAAGAGGTGGGGTCCCTTAATGGTTTGTTTCTCTGTCTTGCATGTAACTAAGCAAACTGACTAAAGCCGGTATCACACGAGAGTTTTTATAGTCAACATTCGACGATCAACATTTTTCTTGCAATATTTCTGGACTATTTTGCACTGGTATCGGAAACTATATTGTTGGTAGATGAATTTAGGTAACCGAAATATTGTAAAAGTTGACCTCATAAGCTGCCAGACCAGTGTTGAGGGAAAAAGCGCTCGTGTGATACCGGCTTAAGAGGTAATCATATTTAAGGAGCTATTATATGAAAGGGATAGTCATAAAATGGCGATCATATTTAACAGGCTAATATACAGAACTATACATCCAGATATTATTCAGTTACCTTGGTCATAATGGCATTTGTTAGAATCATGACTTCTTATTCTATTTTTTGTATAGCTAACATACATCAATATGCCTATTATTGCACCACCCTCACCACCACCACCGTCACCGCCAATAAACTCACTCTCCTTCAACCACCAACACACCTACTGTACATCACATCAACTCCACCAGCAACACCAATACATACCCCACCAGCAACAGCACAATTAACGAACTCACTACACCACCACAGCTAAATCCCACCACCACCATCACCCTTACTAATACCACCACCATCCCCACCATTAATACACCACCACCACCATCACCCTAAAACACCACCACCAACACACCCAATCTCCACCCTCCTTCATCGCCTCACATCATTACACAGTAGCCACCAAAAATACCCGGCCCACCTCCCCAGCCACCCAGCCTGCAAGAGAGTTTTGCTGGTGAAGGGAGTGTATATTACTGGGGCCCGTGTGTGTACTTTAGGACATAGGTAGCGGACAACCCTTCGCTATAATGATAACTATAACCTGGCATAGTCATTTGTTTAGATTTTCTACAATATAAGGCAAAGTATGGTAAAGTTGATTTGCATTTTTTGCACTATGGAAGAGGCAAATATTATGTATACCCAGCATTGCGATTTTGACCATCACATCCATTATAATAAGATGTGGGTGTGGTGTCCCAAGTTCGAATCCCGGAAGGATCATATGCTTTCATTAGTTTATTCAAGTACATTGGGGTTTGTAATGAAGGAATAATATTAAGAACGGGGTGTTCCTTAATCCATTATTTTCGGTGTGAGCATCCTGGATTCGAATCCACGGACTGTCACATGTGTTTGTAAATTTCATTAATCGATTTTAGGAGTATAGTTGGTTGTTGGAAGGAACATAATAATTGATATTGGTTCAGGGGTAATTTATCGAGAGGACTTCCCTAGTGGTTAAGGCCCCATTAATTGCTCTTTCCATTCACATATGCATAGCCTACGTGAGTTGCAGTTGGGATGTGTGTACATGCTTAGATTGATATGCAGGATTCGAAGTTGCATAATAAATCGTAGGCAGTGTCCACCATTCTTTAACTGTCTACGTGGTGCGATGCATAAGGTGTTGATTTTCGGTGTGAGCATCCTGGATTCGAATCCACGGACTGTCACATGTGTTTGTAAATTTCATTAATCGATTTTAGGAGTATAGTTGGTTGTTGGAAGGAACATAATAATTGATATTGGTTCAGGGGTAATTTATCGAGAGGACTTCCCTAGTGGTTAAGGCCCCATTAATTGCTCTTTCCATTCACATATGCATAGCCTACGTGAGTTGCAGTTGGGATGTGTGTACATGCTTAGATTGATATGCAGGATTCGAAGTTGCATAATAAATCGTAGGCAGTGTCCACCATTCTTTAACTGTCTACGTGGTGCGATGCATAAGGTGTTGATTTTCGGTGTGAGCATCCTGGATTCGAATCCACGGACTGTCACATGTGTTTGTAAATTTCATTAATCGATTTTAGGAGTATAGTTGGTTGTTGGAAGGAACATAATAATTGATATTGGTTCAGGGGTAATTTATCGAGAGGACTTCCCTAGTGGTTAAGGCCCCATTAATTGCTCTTTCCATTCACATATGCATAGCCTACGTGAGTTGCAGTTGGGATGTGTGTACATGCTTAGATTGATATGCAGGATTCGAAGTTGCATAATAAATCGTAGGCAGTGTCCACCATTCTTTAACTGTCTACGTGGTGCGATGCATAAGGTGTTGATTTTCGGTGTGAGCATCCTGGATTCGAATCCACGGACTGTCACATGTGTTTGTAAATTTCATTAATCGATTTTAGGAGTATAGTTGGTTGTTGGAAGGAACATAATAATATGATAAGGCATAATTGCTCTATATTATGATACGCAAGAGTCTAGATTAGCCATGAAGTCAAGATAGCTACTGTAACTACAAACAATCCTGATAGACAAGGTTTGTTTTAGTTCAGCTATGAGAACATGCTTACTATAACTCTAGCTCATGAGTTACGAAGATCATGGAAAATATATCATAAGAATTCTGGATGATTTCAAGAGACCAGAGTACCACCTGTGATAATGATAAACCGCATTGTATTGTATATCGATGTCACTATGGAAACGCATGCATTTTATATTTAACCCCTCCCTCCTCCAATTCCCCTCCCTTCTTCTTGTGTATTCCTCTCCCCTCCTTCTCCTCTTATATCCCTCCTTCCACCTCCCAATCCCTTTACCCGACCATCACCTCCCCTCCAATCTTGTATCCCTCCCCACCCTTCCCCCTACTACCATTGCCCCTCCCTCCTCCCAATCCCTTCACCTCCTCTCCCACCTTGTATCCCTCCTTCCACCTCCCCATCCCTTCACCGTAGCTACCCCTCCCAACCCTTTCTATATCCCTCCATCCCCTCCCCTCCTTCCCCACCACTCTCCATCCCTACACCCTACCTACCCCTCCCAACCCTTCCTATATCTCTTCCCCTCCACCCCTCCTGCATCCCTTGCTCCTACTTCCACCGGCCCTCCCTCCTTCCACCTCCCCATCCCTTCACCCTACCTTTACCTCCCCTCCCATCTTGTATCCCTCCCCCCTCCTTCCACCTGCTCATCCCTTCACCCTACCTACCCCTACCAACTCTTTCTATATCCCTCCCCACCCTTCCCCTCCCAACCCTTCCTATATCCCTCTCCACAGTATCCCTCCTTCCACCTCCCCACAGTATCCAACCTTCCCCCTCCCCCCACCCTTCACTCTTTCTGTCCCTGGTTAAATATAATTAGCGCCACCGATATTTTGACTGTGTTTACTGCATGGCTTGGATTGCCTGGCCCGGGCTTTGTGTGGCCAGAGTCAATAAGGGGAGGGGCCAGGAGGAGTGGAGGTGCTGGAGGTGGAGGATGTAGAAGAGGTAGAGGAGGAGGAAGAGGAGGTGCGGGAGGAAGAGGAGATGCGGGAGGTGTGGGAGGCGGAGGAAGAAGTGGAGGAGGAGGTGAAAGAAGTTTGCAGGAGTAAGTGGTGGCAGCAGTAGAGGAGGAGGAAGAGAAGGTGGTGGAGGAGTTAGAGGAGGGGGTGATAAAGGTAGAGAATGAGGTTGAGGAGGTGGAATGGGAGAGAGTGGAAGAGGTGGTAGAAGACCAAGAGGAGATAATATAGGTAAGTAGTGGCGGTATAGAGGGAGGTGGATAAAGTGGAGGATGCTATTGTGGAGGTGGAGGAGGAAGGTGACGGGGAAGTGGGGTGTTGGAAGTAAAGCTGTGGGTAGTGATTGTGGAGGTGGGGGGAGGGGGGGGGGTATAAACACTAATAGAACTACTAAACCCAATGACGCTGCTGATGAATAACGTACTTAAGGGGAGACTGGCCGTTTGTTTGGTCTATTAATTAATTTATTCATATATTTTTTTAGTTTCCTCCCTAGACCTCCATCAAGCTTAGAAAAACACCCCCTAGACTCCTTTCAAGATAAATTTGTAAATTTTTCGGTAGAAAAAATTCCCGGCCGAAGGCCGGTTCCTCTTAAAATTTAAGGCTCGCTATCGCTCGCCAGGAAAAAATCGACACCTAAATGGCACGAAAGGTCTTAAAATTGACAACGAAATGGGGAGAAAGGTGTTAAAATCGCCAAACTAATGGACCGAACGGCTTATAATCTCAAAACTAGTGGGGCTAAACATTAGGGAGAAGGGGGTCCAGACAAACGGTCTGCCTCCCCTTAACACAAGACAAGGCATGGCGTATTATGTAAAGAAGAGACACATCTTTCCCAATACGCGCCAGTACAGTATATAGGCTAATTCAATTCATCTATAGGGACTCTTCTGTCGTGTTTATTTCATCATGTGTGCCTTCATTCAACAGGGTCCTCTAACATACTACCTTGTGTTGTGTTCTGCTTGCCTTTCAGTATATACATATATATATATATACACTAATGTTCCGCTAGTATACATGAATCAACACACACACACACACACACACACACACACACACACACACACACACACACACACACACACAGAAACAAATCCACTCTTTCTTCCAGGTCCTATTTTTAACTCTCGAATTAGTCGCTCTCCCACTAAAGCTGAAAAATAATATCCACAAGTTTGAGGGTGAAGGGAGCGATTTGTTGTGAGTCAATTTCCATCAGGGAGTCAGCATCTTACCGTTCATCTCTTGGTGGGAGGGGGAGAGGGTTTACAGTCTCTCTCTCTCTCTCTCTCTCTTTCTCTCTCTCTCTCTCTCTCTCTCTCTAAATATCTAGTTTTTTGGCTATACATGTATTTATTCATCTATTTATAAGTAAGTATGTCTTTACATTGTGTTGTCCCAGTTTTGGTTTGTTTATTTTGCAAGTTTTACATTATAATATATCAATTTGATAGAAACAAAAGAGTATATAACAATAATAATTCCTTTATTCCACGAAATGACATGGGAATTCACATACATCTACAAATTATTAAAATTATATACAGGTATAAAAATACATACAATATAGTTAAAACCTGTGGATTTTGATAGAGTTTTCTGAGCAATAGTGACATCAAGTTATTCTTAAAAGACTTTATATTAGTTACATTTCCTATGTGTTCTGGGAGTTTGTTCCACTGAAGTGGACCTTCATAATTTATAGATTTACATCCTACTTTTGTGTTTTTCCTTGGTAAATAGATGTTGTTGTTTTGTCTTGTGTCCCTAGTATGTATATCGTTGACATTGGAAACTTTAATTAACCACGAAGGAAATAATCCATTGATAACTTTGTACATGAATATATTGATATCGTAAAATATAGTGCTTTGTACCTTGAGCCAGTTTAATTTGTTTAAAGTATGGAGTAATAGAGGAAACAGGGAGTGTATACTGTATGTGAAGGGAAGAAGGAATACACTAATAACAGAGGAAAAACAGGAAAACAGAGTAATAAGTTAAATAAATAGAAAAATATATTGACGAAAAGCAAGATTGAAGAAAACACGAGATAGGATGAAGTACCAAAACACAAACAAAAACAAAACACATAATTGAATAGGAAGTACACAAGTAAACAATATATAATAGAACAATTAAAATACAAAAACACAAGTAAAAGGAACAATTGAGTACCAAAATGTAAGACATGCTGTATAGATAAGCCTTTCTTTATTAGAACAAAGAACAGAAACATTAGAGTATCAAAATCAAGAAGACATTCATAGAACAATAATAACACACACACACACACACACACACACACACACACACACACACACACACACGCTAACACACTAGCACACACACACAAACACAAAACAAATAAAGAAATTATAAATGGGGTGAACGGAATTAATAGCACACACACACATAAACACAAACACACGAACACACACACAGCCCGTAGCCTAGTAGGTAGAGCTCTCGTCTCACACACGAGGGGTCGGGGGTTCAATCCCCGGCCGGGCGGAGACAAATTAGGCTTGTCTCCTTTCATGTGTTAGCCTCAGTTCACCTAGCTGTAAATAGGTACCTGGAATAAGTGGACGACGTTGTGACGTCCCATCTGGGGTTGGCAAAAATGGTACAAGGCGAGATGGGTATCATATGGTTCACCTAAGCTGATGGCTACCTAAGCCTTCGGGCGAGACGGTACCGTCTATAGTGAGAATGGTACCATACAGATCCACCCTAAGCCTTCGTTTCCGATGTCGCCAATTGGCTAAATACAGACTACACACACATCCACAGCCATTCCAACAGTACATAAAACACTTAACATGCATTTCACGCAATACATTCCCAGTTAAGGAGGCGCGATAATAATGAGCTTAGCTCGCATTGCGTGGATTCCCCTTGACGAACAAGTAACTGAGTAACACACACACACACACTCAAAACAAAAACAACAAGATTCAGAGAGATAGGAAAGGGGTGAACCGATCTAGATGGGAAAGCAGAATCCGTTACTCTGCGTGTTTCCCATCCCACCAAGGTTGTTCCATTTCACGACAATCAGCTGGGGGATCGACAGGTAGAGGCAGGACATTGACAGCGGAACGTGAACGAAACACGGACGGGGGTTATACAAGAAACATGAACTGGGTGGGGATGTGAAGACGGTATCATTCGATATACTGTATATATATACAGTATATATATATATATATATATATATATATATATATATATACATATATATATATATATAGATAGATAGATACAGTATATATATATATATATATATATATATATATATATATATATACAGTATACTGTATATATCGCATATATTCATATTTTTGTCTTATTCTCCTCCATTCTCTTTTCCACCCTACTTCTCCTATTGTATTATCCTTTCTTCTTTTTAGCCAACCTAGTTCCATCCTTTTCTTTCCTTTTATCACCCTATATGTCGTTCTTCGTCTATATTTTCCCATTCTCATCTCCATTCTTTATTTCCTTCGCTTCTATCCGCCTATCTGTGTTCCCTTTATGTATTCTTATTACCGTATTCTCCCCTTTCACATTCTTTGCTTCCTTCCTTTCTTAAGTTTCCCTCTGGTCTTCCCTTTATTCCTCTTCCCAATTCAGCTTTACTCCTTGTTTTTTCTTCCCTTCTACTCGGAATGATATTTTCCTCATTTTCTTCCCCTCTTCCCTCTTTCTTATTTTTCCTTTGCTCCTTTTCTTCTCCTCCCTCGTCTCCACCTCCTTACTCCCCTCATTAATTTCTTATCTTCCCTTTTCTTCCCATTTTTTCCATCACTCCTCTTCCCCTTTCTCTAATTTTTTTCCATCTCTCCTCTTCCCCTTTCTCTAATTCCTACCTTCCTTTAGCCCCCTTCCCTCTTCCCATGTGTTCCTTTTCTTCCCTTTCCCCTTCTTCCTTCCTTCTCAATTCTTCCTCTCCTCCTTTCTTTTCTCCCTCCTCTTCCCAATTATTCCCATCTCTCCTTCCTCCTTCTTACCCTTTTTGTTTTCATTTCTCCTTCCTCCTCCTACCGTTTCCCCATCTCTTCTTTCCCCATTTCTTCCTCCCCGTCTCCCCTCCTCTTGCCAATTTTCCCATCTCTCTTCATCCTCATCCTTTCCCTTTCTTCCTTTCCTTCCTCTTCCTCCTCCTTCCTACCCTCCCTTTTCATCCCTCCCTCCTCCTCTTCCCCTCACCCCTCCTCCTCCTTCCTACCCTCCCTTTTCATCCCTCCCTCTTCCTCTTTCCATCTCTCCTCTTCCCCTCCCCCCTCCTCCTCCTTCCTACCCTCCCTTTTCATCCCTCCCTCTTCCCCTTCCCCTCTCTTCCTTCCCTCCTCTTCCCAATTCCTCCTTCGTCCCCCCCCCCTTACCCCCTCCCGTTTTCCAGTATGCAGGCAGCCATCCCCTACAAAAGTTTTTCCTCCTCCGCCGTTGCTTATAGCCCTAAATCTCTCTCTCTCTCTCTCTCTCTCTCTCTCTCTCTCTCTCTCTCTCTCTTTCTCTTATTTATTTATTTATTTATAACTTTCATGTATCTATCTAGCAAGTAATTCGTGAAAAATATAACGCACACAAAAAGTTAATTTCTTATTACTCCCTCCCTTCCTAGCTCTCTCTCCCTTACCCTTCCTCTCTCCATCCCCCATTCTCTCTCTCTCCCTCTTGCTTCAAACCTTCCTTCTCTCCTTCATTCCTCATTGACTCCCTTTATCCTTCCCTCCCTCCTTCCTTCAGTCCTCCCTTTCATCCTTTATCCTTCTAATCTTCCCTCTTTCCTACCTTACTTCAACCCCCCCCCCCCTCCCCGCATCCTCTTCCTTCCTTCCTTCCTCCTTCTAGACATCCCTCTGCCAGCTTCAGTCGACGGGTATCTCGGGAACGAACCAAATTCTTCCGTCCATGATTGTATTTTTCCTACGCAACTTCCTTCCTTCATTTATAAGTTCAATACTATGTGTGTCCTTTACTACCTTCCTTCCTCCTACCCACTCTCTCTCTCTCTCTTCCTTCCTTCCTACCTTCCTTTCTTTCTTTCTTTCTGTCTTTCCTTCCTTCCTCCCTTCCTTCGTTCGTTCGTTCCTTCCCTCCCATCCTTCCTTCCTTCCTTCCCTCCCATTCTTTCTTTCTTTCTTTCTCCCTTCCTTCCTTCCTTCCTTCCTTCCATCCTTCCTCCCATTCTTCCTTCCTTCCTCCCATTCTTCCTTCCTTTCTCCCTCCCTCCCATCCTTCCTTCCTCCCCGTTTTCATTCCTTCCTTTCTCCCTCTCTCCCCTCCTTCCTTCCTTGCTTTATGCATTTACTCATACCATCTTTCTATCTATTTTCTCACCAACCTCACATTTCAGCTCCTACTCTCCTTATCTATTTACTCTATACCCTCCTTCCTTCCTTCCATCCTCACTTTCTCATCCTTTCCTGATTGTCACCTCAAACTTCCTTTCATCCCACCTCTCTCTCCCTCTTCCTTCCCTCTTCGACATATAATTCTGGAAGCTTCAGTTTTTACATATCTCTCCTTAACAATTATTTGTTGTCCAAACTTCCTTCATGCATTCCTTCCTTCCTTCTATCCTCTCCTTTTCCGTACTCTCCTTGCTGTCTCTATCCCTTGCTTACATCCTCCTTCTCTTCTTTCGTCTATCTCTCCCTCTCCCTTCCTTTCATCCATCCTTCCTTCCGTCCCACCTCTTCCAGCCTTCACATATCAATCATTCTTTTTCCCTAACTTCCATCCTTACTTATTTGTTTTATATGTTCACTAATTTATACATTCTTCCTTCCCTTCCTTCCCCTCTATCTCCCTTGCTCTTGATTTTCCCTCCTTCCTTCCTTTATTCCTCCCTCTCTCCTTTTCTCTCATTCTCTTTCCCACCCTCCTTCCTTCCATCCTTGATTCTTTACCTCCATTCGTTCATTCTTGTATTCATT
>CM064528.1:11732714-11807714 GCA_032716605.1 Paralithodes platypus | reverse complement strand
CAAAACTAATATGCCAAATACGAGGGAGAAGGAGGTCCATAAGCCAGCCAACTGGACTGTGAGTTATCAAGCCCAGATTCCTCCAGGTTGATAATTACTCCACCCTGAGAGATGGATTACTGATATCACCCAGGCCTCTCTACCTCTCTCTCTCTCTCTCTCTCTCTATCTCTCTCTTTCTCTCTCTCTCTCTATCTCTCTCTCTCTCTCTCTTGCTCTGTGTGTGTGTGGGTGTATGGAGAGAGAGACAGAGAGAGAGAGAGAAATTTATATATATATATATAATATATATACAGTAGATAGATAGATAGATAGATAGCTAGATAGATAAATAGATAAATCAGATAGATAGATAGATAGATAGAGAAAGAGAAAGAAAAAGAGAAAGAAAGAAAGAGAGAGTGAGAGTGAGAGTGAGAGAGAGAGAGAAATACCTGTATATAGATCGATAGGTAGATATATATAGATATATACAGAGAGAGAGAGAGAGAGAGAGAGAGAGAGAGAGAGAGAGAGAGAGTGAGAGAGAGAGAGAGAGAGAGAGAGAGAGAGAGAGAGAGAGAGAGAGAGAGAAGAGAAATGCTAAATAGAACTGAAGGTCTAATAGCATAAATGAACAGTAATACCAAATATTATGAGGACTGGGTAAACAGGATGGATTTAGCCGAGATAGGATGTAAAGGAAGTAGAAATAGAGAGGGGGGAATAAAACGAATAATAAAACAATGTGAGAGGATTGAAGAACACGAATAAAGGTGAACTAGGGTGAAAGGGATAACATATTGAAGAACATAAGACATATACAGTACGTAAAGACATAAGTACATACCGAATATCCCCCTCTTACTCTCTCTCTCTCTCTCTCTCTCTCTCTCTCTCTCTCTCTCTCCTCTCTTGTCTCTCTCTCGTCTCCTCCTCCATCCTCTCTCTCTCTCTCTCTCTCTCTCTCTCTCCCATCTTGTTTCCGGGTAGAGCTGTTATTGTCTAAGTTTGAGAGGTGGCCCAGGCAAAGTTTTTCAAGAACCGTATGATGTCGGCATTCACTTATTTATGATGAAAATTGGGAGCGAGCGAGGGTAGGGAGAGAGAGAGAGAGAGAGAGAGAGAGAGAGAGAGAGAGAGAGAGAGAGAGAGAGAGAGAGAGAGAGAGAGAGAGAGAACTTTATTGAGCGCCTTAAAAAACAGTTTCCATAATCCTCGAAACAATGAGTACTGTACAACGCAAGCACACACACACACACACACACACACACACACACACACACACACACACACACACACACACACACACAGAAGGGGTCATTTTACCAATCATATGTTCGTGTTAGTAATTGCAAAGACATATTTCAAACTACAAACATTATTTTGATTTGGGTAATCTATAACCAGTTGGAATTATATAGAATATTCACAACGTATCAAGTCGATATATTGTTACCTGTCTCTTAATTTTTTTTTTTTTTTAGTTTTTAATTTATTTATTCATTAATTTATTATTATCCACAGGCCCAACTCGTAGGCACGTACACAATCACGCACACACATGACTGTATCCCAAATATACACAAGGAAAGGATACTCACACACATACAAACACAACACTTTAAGCCAAAGAATAATACAAAAGGTTGAGTAATATTTAACCACTACTTTACTGCTGGAAAGATCAAGGGAAGAAAAAAATAGAATAATTGTGCAAATGGAAAATCAGAGGATGTCCAAACAACGAAGACAAATACTGAAAATGTCAACACATATATTATAAAGTCTAGATGACGCCTTTTTTACCTTTGATTCTGGCCTAAATTAGACGATTGTATGCTGCTTAAGGGGAGATATCCACTTGAGAGATTTTTTTCTTGACCCCTTTCTCCCTCATGTCTAGCCCCATTGCTTTTGATATTATAAAATGTTTGCCCCATTAGTTTAGCGATTTTAAGAACTTTCACCCCCATATTAAGACCTTTCGTGCCATTTAGGTGTCGATTTTATCCTGGCGAGCGATAGCGAGCCTGTAATTTAAGAGGAACCGGCCTTCGGCCGGGAAATTTTTCTACCGAAAAATGTACAAATTTATCTTGAAAGGGACTCAAGGGGGTGTAATTTTAAGGTTGATGGAGGTCTAGTGAACAAACTAAATACCTCCCCTTAAGAAGGACCTGTGGTTATTCCAAGGGCTTATTGAGATATTATTGACCCCCTTGAGTCCTACAGAGGCAGATTACAAGCTAAAGAAAATCGTCTAATGGTAACCAGGATGCGATGAAAACTACGTCATCGTGCTGAAGGGGTTAAACATTGTCAAATCTCAACCAATATAATTTATATAATCGTTCTTATATGGGTAAAACATGCTGGTACTGACAAAGCTTCATCTAAAATAGTTTGATAGGTTTCAGAAGACCGTGCAGAGAGCAGAGATACAAATAAACAGAAGATACAATATACAAGAATATACATAATACAAACAAACAGATAAAGATAGATGCACATTCAACGCCAATCACAACATATCAACCGAAATTCACATTAGCTATACGAACATAATTTCTGATCATCTGGACACAACTCCCTCCATTATTTGGACACATTTTCTAATCATCCGAACACATATTCTGATCATCCATACACATTTTCTGATCATCCGAAAACATTTTCTGATCACCTGAACACATATTCTGATCATCCTAGTACATAGTCCAATCATCCGAACACACATTCTGACCATCCGGACACGACCCTCTCCTTTATCCAGATCCCACCTCTCATTATCCGAATTACTAATAATATCGGAAGCCAGGCCCCCCCCCCCCCCCCCCCCCTTCTTTCTAGCCGGTCATGACAACACTTCATCATCGACAGTTGGCGTGTTATACCGGCCCCGTGATCCGTGCTATCCGAACTGGGGGGGCCGGTTGGAATACAGAGGCCGGATAACTCGTCTCTATGAAGCCATCTTGGGGATTTTAGACCATTTTCCTAAGATATTATTTTTCTATTTGGTAAGTACAAAATCGAATTACGGTATTTTGTATGGGGGTGGGTAATTTACATAGTTACATAGATACACAGACCACACAGACCACTTGGTCCAAACGAGGTAAGCGGGCCTTAAAGTTTATAGATAACTACTGTATAATGTGCTCATTAATAAAATTGTTAAAATCAGGGATATGTAATTATTAATATATCTGTAATACACAGTTTTCACACAAAGCTTGCATGGACGTTGCCACCATTTGTTATGTAAGCCGTAACCGAATTAAACAAATAAATAAAATACCAGAATTTTGAGAGACGACACAGGATTAACTTGTGTGTTGTTGAAGAACAATACAAGGGATAGTTGTGGGGAAGCTTGTGACGGGTAGATAGTTGTGGGGAAGCTTGTGACGGGTAGATAGTTGTGGGGAAGCTTGTGATGGGTAGATAGTTGTGGGGAAGCTTGTGACGGGTAGATAGTTGTGGGGAAGCTTGTGACGGGTAGATAGTTGTGGGGAAGCTTGTGACGGGTAGATAGTTGTACTTGATAGAATGGGTGTGTTTTATATATAGGTACAGTCGGGGACGTCAATACTTAAGGAGAGCTGGTTTGTCTGGCCCCCCTTCTCCCTCGTGTTTAGCCCCATTAGTTTAGAGATTTTAAGATGTTTGCTCCATTAGTTTGGCCATTTTAAGATCTTTTGTGGTATTTAGGTGTCGATATTCTCCTGGCGAGCGATAGCAAACCTGTAATTTAGGCCGGTACATTTTTCTACCATTTTTTTTTTTGATGGATGTCTAAGGAGGAAACTAAAATTATAATCAATAAATAATTTATCGACCAACAAATAAACCCTCCCCCCCTTAAACAAAAATCCCACGATAATAACAAGATAGTGAACGTTAATTAGTGCAAACCAATAGTTATAGTCTTGTGTCTTAATAAGTTTTGTTCAGGATACAATGACACTTTTCAATTTGCTTGCGAGTATTGTTAGACGATTTTACGTTGCTTAGGAAGGACCTGGGGGGGAGTCAAAAGGTAAGGACTGGCACAAGTAACCCTCTGACAGCCATAGATCCTTCCTAAGCTTAGTAAAATAGTCTAATGATAGCCAGAACATTATGAAGAAGTGTGTCCTTTAAGGGGAGATCTCCACTTGAGGGATTTTTTTCTTGACCCCTTTCTCCCTCATGTTTAGCCCCATTGCTTTTGATATTATAAAACGTTCGCCCCATTAATTTAGCGATTTTAAGAACTTTCACCCCATATTAAGACCTTTCGTGCCATTCAGGTGTCAATTTTATCCTGGCGAGCGATAGCGAGCCTGTAATTTAAGAGGAACCGGCCTATGGCCGGGACATTTTTCTACCGAAAAATGTACACATTTATCTTGAAAGGGACTCAAGGGGGTATCATTTTAAGCTTGATGGAGGTCTAGGGAACAAAGTAAATACCTCCCCTTAATACCGAAAAAGGTTAACCCTTTCAGTACCGGTGCTGTCCTTTTAACATTACTTTGATTACTATTAGACGATTGTATTCAGCTTATAAGGGGCTTCCAGCAATTAACAGGCTTCGAGCTATCTCACTTAACCATTTGCACTGCCATAGATCCTTCATCAATATAGCTAGAATACAATTAGAAATACGTCACCGGTACAGAAGGGGTTAATCATTGTATCACTATTGTTCCTAAAATAAAATAACATTATATTACTGACCATCAATTAAGAAACACTAACAGAACATTTTGCAAGTCCAATTAAGCCACACGAAACGACATTTGGAAGAAGTGTTTTGGATTCCGCAAGTCAATGATTACCACCTCACTTTACCAATTATTATGTGTCCAAGTATTAATGACCACGAGCGTACAGTCATGATCAGGAATACATGAACACCTCCTAATAATAAAACAAGACAGTGAACGTTAAATAGTGAACCCCAATACTTTCGTTTCAATGGTTCAAACAATGTATCAAAACAGTTCGTCAGTATATCATAATTGTGCCTCTAAAATGTTTCCATAAATTCATGTCCACGACTGTACATTACACATCAATGAATAAGACTATGACCATGATACTAAAATACATTCAATGGCCGTTTGTATATGACCCGGGCACAAAATGGCG
The DNA here is from genome assembly GCA_032716605.1 of Paralithodes platypus. Taxonomy (NCBI): domain Eukaryota; kingdom Metazoa; phylum Arthropoda; class Malacostraca; order Decapoda; family Lithodidae; genus Paralithodes; species Paralithodes platypus. Next base: position 11,802,593 of record CM064528.1, on the reverse strand, counting down.
GCTGGTGTCCATTACCTTTGTACTGGAGGGCCCCTAATCCGAACCTTAGTGATCTGGACCCCTCGATGATCAAAGGGAAGAAAGAGGGGAAGGGGGAGGGAGGGGAAAAATGAGGGGGAGGGGGAGGGAGGGGAAGGGGGAGGGAGGGGAAGAATGAGGGGGAGGGGAGGGAGGGTAGGGGAAAGGGGGGAGGGGAGGGTAAGGGGAGGGGGAGAAGGGAGGAAAGGGGTGTGGGAGGGGAGGAGGGAAAGGGGGAATGTGGATAGGGGGAGAATGGAGGGGGGGGAATTTGAAGGGGAGGAGGGAGAGAGAAGGGGTATGGGAGGGGGAGGAGGGGGAAGAAAGGGGTTGAAAGGGGAATGAGAGGGGAAGGAAAGGGGGGAATGTGAAAAGGAAGTAAGGGGGAATGTGCAGGGGAAGAGGGTGAGGGAGGGGAAGAGCGAAGTAGGGGTAGAAGGAATAGTAGGGGGAAGGAGAGACGAGTGAGGGAGGGAGAGGGGAAGAGTGAGAAGGAAGAGAAGGGGAAGAATGAGGGAAGGGGAGAAGGAAGGAGAGGGGTATGAGAGGGAAGGAAAGGGAGGAGAGGGGGGATTGGTATTTGAAGAGGAAAGAGGAAAGGGAAAATTAGGGGAAGGGGGAGGGGAGGGGAAGAGGGGAAATGTAGAGAGAGGGTAGGGGAGATTTTATTGAGGAGTGTCACTGTTTTTTTGTTGTGTGTGTGTGTGTGTGTGTGTGTGTGTGTGTGTGTGTGTGTGTGTGTGTTTTAATCTGGAGCTATTTATCTCAAACTCTAACAATTATGGGTACGAAGAAGGGTATTTAACGTGTCCGTAAAAATATACCGACTTAATTAAAGGTATATTGGTGAAAATAAGCCTACCTTATACCAGTCAAAGAGGTAAACCATTATCAATATACCCAATGATCTTATAATATATATATACCTTTTTCATTCCCCAGATTGTTTACAGTGCAGATACTAGCAGGAATACCAGACGTTAGACAGGTGTTCCCTAACGCCACAGCCATCCAGAAGACACATTTAATGGTCAATAGATTATAAAGGAGTGCAGTATAAAAATTATTATTTCTAGAGTAAATTTGGAAATACTCCATCTACACCTTTGCTTTTTCTGAAGTAATTATTTTCCCTGTCACTATTAAGCAAAAACACAGATTGTAGGCATCAATCGAGCAGGGGACGCCAAATAGGTATCTGATAAGGAATTACTGTAACTCCTATTTCATTTGCCTGGCTTCCCCCTCTGTTTCTATTGTGCCTCACCTACACAGACAGTAATCCAGCTAACTCTCACAAACATCTCCTCCTCCTCCTATTCATTTCACTACACTTTACAAGCACACCACACTTCTTTCCAACACACCAAAATTACCTCCCATGTACTATAATTGTGTCTCTTTACCACTCTTTCAACCTTGGGGGGTATACTTGTTACAGGCAGCTTTGCCTTTTGTCTCCTTCATAAAAAAACAGAGAAATACACACAAACACACCGAGATATACACATACTCTCTCTCCTTCTCTCTCTCACACACATAAACACACACTAACACATAGTTAATATACATAACCGACTGATTGTTTAATTCCTGCATGTATTCCTCTTTCTCGAATTATCTCTACTTCCACCACATATAATGACTCCTCGTCGTTGTATCCTTCTTTAATTAAACATAGACCTATTATTTTATAAAAGTTTGTCTTCTCCTGTTCAATTGTCTCTTCTTTTCGTTTTCTGTCTGGTCCCTTCTCATTTTCCTTCTGTTCCTCCTCTTCCCTTTTCCCCTTTTCTTAATTTTTCCTGTTTCTTCATGTTTGCTTCCCCCATTCCACCTCTTCCCTCTTCATATATTTTTTCCGCCACTTCCCTTTCTATTTTTCTTTCCTTGCAATTTCTTCCCATTTTCTGTGTCCCATTACCTTCTCAATCTCACAATCATCATTTCCTCCCCTTTTTTCGTGGGTTTCTTCTTCCTCTTCTCTCTCTCTCTCTCTCTCTCTCTCTCTCTCTCTCTCTCTCTCTCTCTCTCTCTCTCTCCATTCTACAGTCATTCTACACATTCAGTATCATTCTCCCAATCCTCTTCCCCAATCTTCTTGCATTATATTGTTCCTATTTCAATCCATCTTCCTCCAATCTTCTGTATTGTATTATTCCTCTTTCAATCACTCTTAACCCCAATCTTCTTTTATTATTCGTCTCTCAATCCCTCTTCCCCAATCTTCTTTTGTTAATCCTCTCTCAATCCCTCTTCCCCAATCTTCTTTTGTTAATCCTCTCTCAATTCCTCTTCCTCCAATCTTCTTTTATTATCCCCCTCATACCCTCTTTCTCCAATCTTCTTTTATTATTTCTCTTTCAATCCCTCTTCCCCCAATCTTCTATTGTTTTATTATTCCTCTCCCAATCCCTCTTTCTCCAACCTTCTTTTATTATTCCTCTCTCAATCCCTCTTCTTCCAATCTTCTTTTATTATTCCTCTCCCAATCCCTCTTCCTCTAATCTTCTTTTATTATTTCTCTCTCAATCCCTCGTCTCCAATCTTCTTTATTTATCCCCCTCAATCCCTCGTATCCAATCTTCTTCTATTTTATTATCCCCCTCAATCCCTCTTCCCAATCTTCTTTTATCATCCCCCCTCGATCCCTCTTTCTCCAATTTTATTCTCCTTCTTGTTTATGTCTTTCCTACACCTTACAATATTCTGCCACCTCCTTCCTTCCTTCACCTTCCTCCTATTTCACCATCCATCCTTTCCTTCATATTGCCTTTCTTCCTTCATTCTCCTCTTCCAATCAGTGTTCCTCCCACCTATCTTTTCTTTCCTTCTCTCTGTTTCATTCCTTCCTCTCTCTCTCTCTTCTTCCCTCATTCTCCTCTCCCAACCAGTGTTCCTCCCATCTCTCTTTCCTTTCCTTCTCTGTTTCCTTCTTTACTCTCTCTCTCTCTCTCTCTCTCTCTCTCTCTCTCTCTCTCTCTTCCTCTGTTTCCACGATCTCGAATCGCCCTCAGTCCTTCCAATTTGTCTCACCACCGTATACGATATTCTAATCCTGTTTTCTTCAGGTATCCTTAATTTTCCCTTTCTCCTTCTCCTTCTTTATGTTCTTCCTTCATTCGCCACCTCCATTTTTGCCCCAAACAATCTTGCACTGCCCCTCCTCTCTCTCTCTCTCTCTCCCTTTTTCTTCTTTGCGTCTTTCCTCCACCTTCAATTTTACACCCTACATTCGAACTCCCCCCCCCCCCACCCTGTCCTTCTCCCTCCCACACCTCGACCAGCCATGTTTCTCTCTCCCTGTTTGTTTACGTTTTCTCTCCATTCCCCACACTTATTCTCCTCCCTCAATCCGTCCTCCTGTATTTATCTTATTTTGTATTGTCTTCTCTTCTCCCTCTCCTCATTTACCTTCTTGCCATATTCGCCATCTCCAATTTTACATCAGACACTCTCACTCTTCCCTCGGTCTTTCCTTTCTCCTAGTACCATCTCCCCCTCCCCCCCTTCTCTCTCTCTCCTTCTTCTTATTTGCAACCTTCATTCTCGTCTTGTCACCTTTCTCTGTCTTGACACATTCCTCCACAATCTCACTCCTACGTTCCTTCCTCCCACCACCACCACCACCTCTCTCTCTCTCTCTCTCTCTCTCTCTCCTTCTTATCTGCACCGTTCATTCTCACCTTCTCCATTTTATCTTTCTTTACACATCCCTCCACAATCTCACTCTCCCGTTCTTCCTTCCTCCCACCACCACCTCTATCTCTCTCTCTCCTTCTGTCATCTTCTTATCTGTACCCTTCATTCTCCCTTCTCCCCTTTCCCTTTCTTTACGTTCTTCCACAATCTCACTCTCCCTTCCTTCCTTCCCTCCTTCCTCCCACACCATGACCCTCCGTCCCCCAGATCCCAAATCGCACGGAAACTGCAGACTCCCGCCTCGGTATCAGACCCGCTATGAACACGTCGTAAAACAAGAAATTGGCTAATACGGCCGACCACTGCCAGAACACACAACAAAAGCCAAGGCGGCGGGTTTTTAGGGCCTTACGTTTTCTTATTAAACCGTAAATGCGGGTGCGGGGTGGGGGACTTCGATGAAAATTAACGCCTTTGAGATGTAAACAAAGAAGTAGGTTCCATTTTGAGGGCCCTAGGCGTTTTTATTAATTTGGGGTGATTGGGGTTGCCTTCGATAAAAATGTATACATATGTGAGATAAATATGACAAATACGGTGAATTTCGGCTTTAGCTACGATCAAGAGTCGGTGTGAAACCGCATAAGAAAGGGAGAAAAAGGCGTATGGAAAAAGGAGAAAAGAGAGACTGTGTCGTGGGATAAGATGCCAAGAAGAAAAAGAAAGATGATTGGGGATTTGGAAAATAGCGAAAGGAGGGCCAAGGAAATGTTGGATGAGAAGACGAGAGAGATAAATGGAAACAAAGAGGGGAGGGAGGGCTAAATGATACAATCAAGAGAGGTAGAAGAGGAAAAGATGAGGATTTGAATACAAATGTGAGGCCAAAAAGGGATCTCGGCAAAGGAGGCAAGGAAAGCGATAACCAGGACAAAAGAGGAGGGGGATTTGTGCAAGGGAGAAGCAAAGAATGAAAAAAAGAGGAGGTGGAAGAGACTCGGAATAGAAGGGAGGGACAAAGGAGATTCAGCAAGGGAGGCATAAGAAAACAAAGACAAATATAGGAAACCTTATGAAAGAGGAAGAATAGGTGATTTCTGAAAATTAAGGGATCGATAAAGGATTCGAAAGAGATGACAAATATAATGAATACAGATAAATAGGGTAGAGATCTGGAAAGGAAAGAACAACGCAACGAAAGAAGGAGCAAGCAAACTAGTAAAACAAAACAAAACAACAAAAACAGGATGTCTTACCCTGTATACCCCCGGGGGATGGTGTCGGTGTGTGTGTGTGTGTGTGTGTGTGTGTGTGTGTGTGTGTGTGTGTGTGTGTGTGTGTGCGTGAGTGAGTGTGTGTGTGTTCGTACGTAGCCCGTCGTAAAAGCGAGGTTACGACCTATCAACACACACCCCGACCCAATATCATAAGGCGGGACCCCGGCCTCTGATCCTTACACGTTCACTGGAAGAAGAAGAAGAAGAATAAGAAGAAGAAGAAGAAGAAGAAGAGAGAAGGAGAGAAGAAGAAGAGAGGAAGGAGAGAAGAGAAGAAAAGAAGAAGAGAATAAACGAATCAAAGTAAAACAACCTGTAAAGTGAAAGAAGAAGAAGAAGAAGAAGAAGAAGAAGAGGAGAAGGAGAGAAGAAGAGAATGTAAATATCAAAATAAAATAACCTGTAAAGTGAAAGAAGAAGAAGAAAAGAGAGAAGAAAACAAAAAAACACACCAAGTCAAATAACCCGTACAATGAAAGAAAACAAGAGAATGATGGATAAGTAAAATGAGAACGAGAGGAACTAGGAGGTGGAGTAGAGACTAGAATAATTAGCATGAAGCATAAAGGAGGGGAAGACGAAGGAGGTAAAGATAGGATATTATAGGAAGAAAAAATACCTCCCCCCTTCCCCCCCCCCTCAACCCCAGCCCCTCATCTTTATTCGTTCACTGAAAGAAGGAGAAGAGAGGAAGAAGAGAAGAAAAACAGAGGAGAAAGAGAAAGGAGGAGGAGGAGAAGACACGATATGATAATGGAGAGGTGGAGGAACATAAGATAAGAGTGAAAGGAGAAAGATGAAAAAGAATGGGAAGAAATGAAGAAGAATAAAGGAAGAGAGGAATAGCAAAAACAAATGAGTACGATGAAACACGAGGATAGGTAGAAAAGGAGAAGAAAAAATGAGAAAAGGCAAAAAGAAAGGGAGATGAGGACGTAAAGGAGAATAATGCAGTGATAACAAAAGCTTCTGATCTTACAAGCTCACTGAAAAACACGCGAGAAGAAGAGGAAAAAAGAAGAAGAGAATATGGGAAGAGAGGAGGCGGAGATAGAAGGGGAAAAAAAAGAGGAACAAGAGAGATACAAATAAAGGAAGAGGTGAATGAGGAAAATGAAACGAAGAGCATGAATAGGAGAAGGGCTCCTCTGATTTCCAATTTAAATAAAAAAGACAAATCTATGCAGTGCTTGTAACATTTGATAGGCGCCTTTAAAACGCCTCTGATTTGCAATTGAAAACAAAAAGTACTACTAATATATATTTTGAAAGCAGAGCACCCGAGATAGAGACACACTGAAAGGGGAGAGAGAAGGGGTACCAGGAATGAATGAAGGAGAAATAACAAAAAAAGCAGGTAATAAAGAGAGGGGAGAAAGGATATTGGCAGAGAGAGAGAGAGAGAGAGAGAGAGAGAGAGAGAGAGAGAGAGAGAGAGAGAGAGAGAGAGAGAGAGAGAGAGAGAGAGAGAGAGATTTTGAATATGCAAACAGAAAGTTGGAAAGTAAGGTTGAAAAATGAAGAGAAACCAAGATAGATAGATAAATTAATTGATAGTTTATATATATATACAGTATATATATATACAGTATATATAGTATATATACTGTATGTACAAGCAAAGTTAATTAGTAACGAAATATGGGAAGGGGTGAGGTGTCCAAGAGGGGCACAGAGCTCAGGTTCTATGCTGTGCTTGGAACATTTGATAGGTGCCCTAAACCTCTTCCCTATAGCTCACACTCTCTTTGCCTAAATTAAACACAGCCTTACCCTTCTACACACACACACACACCCACACACACACACACACACACACACACACACACACACACACCCACCACACACACACACACCCACACACACACACACTTAAACATGCCAAGCATCTCCATCTAACTCCATAAATATTCAAACAAATCGATAACATAATCTGAGTACAATATATAATTAAATCAATGCACTGAAATCCCTCTTAATTACATGTACTTTTCTCTTACCCAATGATAATACCGTTTTGAAGCATTTTTTCGCTTAAATATGATGTAATCTACGAAATTATGACTGATCTCAATTACAACATCCAGTTTATGATACATGACATTTCTTATTCATTATAATAATAAATAATAAATCAATAATTGTATACAGTATCATGCAAAACTCCTTGTTAAGAGGGACGACCTACTTTTTTGTTCTCTCCTTTTCTCTCTTTTTCTGGCTTGTATCAATTCGGCCTCATTCAGCTTACTGTTTTAAGACGTTTATCCCTATCCAGGTGTCGATTTCTTCCTGGCGAGCGATAGTCAGCCAGCATTGAATGGAGAAATCCGGCTTCGCCGGAGAATTTTTTCTATCGAAAAATGTACAAATTTATCCTGCTGTCAAAAACATTCTAAACAAATCGACACCTGGATAGGGATAAACGTCTTAAAACAGTAGGCTGGATGGGGCCGAATGGATACAACCCAGGGATAGGGAGAAAGAGAAAACAAACATAACAAACTATTTGGGGCCCCTTAATGCAGAAACCTGGAACTGTGTCATATATTATGTTGATTTGTTAAGACCTACCGAACAATTTGATTTGAGCTCCTTTTCCGGTCAACCAAAGGGTTATTTGTTATTATTAGTAGTATTGTTGTTGTTGTTGTTGTTGTTGTTGTTACTGTTGTTGTTATTATTGAAATTGTTTTGTTGTTGCTATTGTTGTTGTTGTTGTTGTTATTATTGCTATTGTTGCTGTTGATGTTGTTGCTATTGTTGTTGTTGTTGTTGTTATTGTTGTTGTTGTTGTTGTTGTTACTGTTGTTATATTAGCGTGGATTCTGAAGGTCCGGGTGCCTGCTATATACGACCAGCATCACGGATATGGGGGGATAACGACGGGCCTGGTGCTCTGATTGCTGTGTAGGTAAACAAACACACACACACACACATATACATACACACACACACACACAGACACACACAAACACACACACACACCAGTACACATACGCACACATGCAGGTCTGGGCGTGTTTACATACAATCTATATAAATGATCGTATGTGCCCGTAAACAAATACACACACAATAAAGCGACAGAACACACACATTTCTCTCACACGGAATATCTGCCCCTAAAATACTTACACAGACAAACATGTACTAGACAAAAACGTATATGATGGACAAGCAATTAATTAAGGGGGGATTTCCACTTGAGGGACTTTTTTCTTGACCCCTTTCTCGCTCATGTCTAGTCCCATTGCTTTTGAGATTTTAAGACGTTTGCCCCATTAGTTTGGTGATTTTTAAGGTATTTCCGCCCCATTCTGTCAATTTTAAGACCTTTCGTGCCATTTAGGTGTCGATTTTATCCTGGCGAGCGATAGCGAGTCTGTAATTTAAGAGTAATCGGCCTTTGGCCGGGACATTTTTCTACCGAAAAATGTACACATTTATCTTGAAAGGGGGTCAAGGGGGGGAAATTTTAAGATTGCTGGAGGAGTAGGAAACCAACTAAAAACCTCCCCTTAAAGGAAAGAAAACAAATATAAAATAAGATGCACTGAAATAGCCACAACAGACAAAGAAGAAGACAAAAATAAATAAATAAATAAATAAATAACAATGAAAATAATCCCACACGAGTTTTATCCTACGACCAAAAGTGAAATACATCAGCCAGAAGCGACCATAATAAACCATCAAAAATAAACCATCAAAAATAAACCATAATAAGCCATAAAATATAAACCATAAATAAACCATAATAAACCATAACAAATAAACCATAAAAAATAAACCATAAATAAACCACAAATAAACCATAAAAAAACATAATAAACCATAAATAAACCATAATAAACCATAAAGAATAAACCATAATAAACCATGAAGAATAAACCATAAAAAACCATGAAGAATAAACCATAAAAAACCCCATAAGAAACCATAAATAAACCATAATAAACCATAAAAAATAAAAATAATATATGTTGCGGCCAAGAGTCAAATTTACGCCCTAACTCCTTCACATCCGTCACGAGGCGTCATTTCCCGAGATCTGAAGGAGGGTGGATGTAAACAAGACTCCTGATGATGATGATGATGATGGTGGTGGTGGTGGTGGTGGTGGCTGGGGTTTTAAGGGGGGTGACCTGTTTATGTTCTGTCCTTTTCTATCTTTATCTGGCTTGTATCCATTTGGCCCCATTCAGCCTACTGTTTTAAGACGTTTATCCCCATCCAGGTGTCAATTTTTTACTGGTGAGCGGTAGCGGGCCAGCATATTTGTTATTTTTGTTTGACAGCAGGCTAAATTTTTACATTTTTCGACAGAAAAATGTCTCCGGCGAAGCCGGATTTCTTCATGTAATGCTGGCTCGCTATCGCTCGCCAGGAAGAAATCGATACCTAGATGGGGATAAACGTCTTAAAATAGTTGGCTGAATGGGGCCGAATGGATACAAGCCAGAGAAAGAGAGAAAAGGACAGAAATAACAAAAAGCAGGTCACCACCCTCATACTAGCAGGCTAAGTTATTGCTAGTGTGGGGTTATATTAAATTGTCTATTTTGATATTCCTGCAACTGCTAACTTAATTTGGCAAACTGTACTGATAGTCTTCTGGCCATTACCCGAACTTCAACGAATCGATGCATAACAAGGAATCAACCAAAACAAGTAATGGTGGAATTTTCTTATAAATGAATCTTGCAGGTTGACCACTCTCTTGTCTCCTCTTCACCGCTCACGTATTTCACCTCAGCCAAGGATAGAGAGAGAGAGAGAGAGAGAGAGAGAGAGAGAGAGAGAGAGAGAGAGAGAGAGAGGAGAGCGAGAGAGAGAGAGAGAGAGGAGAGCGAGAGAGAGAGAGAGAGAGAGAGAGAGAGAGAGAGAGAGAGAGAGAGAGAGAGAGAGGAGAGAGAGAGGAGAGCGAGAGAGAGAGAGAGAGCCATCGACATCTATCCATGACGCACTACACCCCTCCTCTCCTCACCCCACTCATCGCCTCCCACACACCGAAAAATCTTCTACCCCAGAAAAAGCGTCGGAGAGGTTACGAGGTGAGAGGGGCTGAGAGTGTGAAGGAAAATACGGGGAAGGAGGGGGGGGGGGGGGGGGAGGGGGCATGGTTTAAGGGGAGAAGGGACGTTTTCTGGGTCCCTCTTCTTCCTCATGTTTAGCCGTATTAGTTTTCATTTTTTTAGACGTTCGGCCCATTAGTTTGGCGATTTTAAGATCTTTCGCCCCATTTCGTGTAATTTTGGTGTGGATTCTTCCCTGGCGAGCGATAGCGAACCTGTATTTTGAGAGGAAGCGGCCTTCGGCCGGGAAATGTTTCTATCGAAAAATGTACACATTTATCTTGAAGGAGGGTCTTGGGGTGTGTTTTTGTTAAGGTTGATGTAGGTCTAGGGAGGAAACTAAACAATAATAAAAAGACGCATAAATGAGCAGATAAATACGCCCATCCCCCCTTAAGGTGGGTTTTAGCAAGGGGGTGTGGGATTACTAGGCCCTCGTGACTCGGGTTTGATGGCTGGCAGAGGTACAGTACAGTTGGCAACGTAAATTTGCTTCCACTGAGTGATTTTTATATATATGGAATACCTAGCATGAGTGACTTACAAGACTAATTGGCTTTAAAACCGTTAATTGGTCATATAATTAAACTACTGCATAAGAAAATCCACTTTCGTTCTATGTGTATGAAGGAGACAAAAGGCAGGTTGCATGTAACGAGTGTCTCCCCTAAAGCCAACAGAGTGACAAAGCCAAATTCAAGGGACGTTCGGGTCAAAATGCCTGGACACACGAAGTATGAAACAGCTTAAGTCATAGGATGAAGGAAAGATTGCTTGAGGGAGAGAGTTCCAGAGCTCACTTGTTGAGTAGAAGAAAGACAGAAAATTTGCTAATTGGGATGGAGAGCTGGACAGAATATGAGTGGTGCTGTGTTGAAAGGCGGGTGTCTCGCACTCACCACGAGGGAGGGGGTATGGACTGAGAGAGCTCTGAATAACACTGATTGTTGTAATAGCGATAGAAGAGTGAAAGAGATGCAACATTGCGGCGTGTAGAAAGAGATTGTAGGGAACTAGTAAGAGGAAGTGAGTTGATGAGGCGAAATGCGCACAATTTTGATTCTACTCGACGAGACTTACAAAGGAGTACACAGGACATCAAGCAACAACAGGTCCAGCGGACCCCTCCAGGCTACTTGCGCTCCAAAACACTGATGGTCAAGTGTCCAAACAGTAGTTTAGAGTGCGGTATAGGTGTACGGTATGGGTGGAGCCTCCCCACACATGCGAACAATACCCAATACTTCTACTTAAATCACACTAATATCTTACTATACATAATATTATCTGGTGTATGCAAAGTAATGTGGTCAACTGTACACCGGTGAACTGTACACCCATGGTTAATTACATATATAGTTAAATAGGTAGTTACAGTACATAGACAGTTACACACTTAATGTTACAGGTTTTTCTCAGCTAGTTAAATAGAAGCTACAAAGTTAGTTACACATATTCGGAATTAAATTTATGTGTGACGAGTAAAACATTATAAAATATATATGTGACATATACTTGAAATATGTATAGTGTACATTATATATATATATATATATATATATATATATATATACAGTATATATATATATATATATATATATATATATATATATATATATTATATTTATTTATATATTTATTTAATTAGTTACTTGTTCAATGTAATATTAGACCTCCCATCAAATCCCTAACATTTCTAATTTTCCTTCCAAACCAAGAAGAGGACCCCCCCCGCTCCCCGGATCAGCACACGTCTGGTCCGCGAAATATGTGGTTCATTCTGCAGGGGCCCAATATACAAACTCCCGTGCAGGACAAAGTTTAGAATTGGGACCCCTAATGTATTGCTGGGGGAACTTCTTGGGCTGCTCGCAATTGGAGGCAGGAGACGAGAAAGGTATTTATTTCTGGGCTAGGTTTTTTGTATGTATTTGGTTTTTGCTTTTGCTTAATGGTACCTCTCTCTGGCTTTCGCTCTCTCGCTCTCGCTCTCGCTCTCGCTCTCTCTCTTAATCTATCTATCTATTTATCTATCTATCTATCTGTCTGTCTGTCTGTCTGTCTGTCTGTCTGTCTGTCTGTCTGTTTGTCTGTCTGTCTGTCTATCTATCTTTCTATCTGTCCCTTCTTATTTGTCTGTCCGAATCCCTGACTCTCTTCTTTCCTGTCTCACTACCTGTTCACCTGTCTATCATGGACCTACGAATATTCACATCATTATAGTCCTTTTGGTAAGTTTTCATTAAAGTTATACATATACAGTCATTTTATGTGGTTCCCAGTCACACAGATTTATTTGCATTTTTGTTTTTGACAATCGATTAACAACCAATTAAATAATAATATTTTATATCTCAGTTATTCTCGTTTATTTCGTAAATCCAGTCGACTGACAGTAACCAAGTCTCTGCAATCTCTCTCTCGCTATTATATCGCTACTATAATAATCGGTGTTCCTCAGACCTCTCCCAGTGTATACCACCTCCTCTACGTAGGGCACGTGGTACCCGTCTTGCATCACAATCCCACCCCTACTCTGTGCAACTCTCCAACCCAAGAGGGAAACGTTACTCTCAGAATTTCTTATATTCAACAGCTGAGCTCTGGAACTCTCTACCAGAATCAGTCTTTCCCTCTGCCTATGACTTATATTGCTTCAAACTCCGTGTGTCCAGGCATGTTGGCTCGAACGTCCCTTGATTTTGGCCCTGTCACTCTTTCAACTCCGGGTGAGGCACTAGCTACAGGCAGTTCTGCCTTTTTCCTCCCTCACTCACATAGAAAAAAAAAACAAAACAAAACCGGCGTGTTAGCTTGTTTGTCTGTCATTCCGAATAATTCAAAGTCATAAGTCCATCTAAATTCAGTCATTACGATTGATTCCACGTAATTCCCACCGAGTCCCAAGAGATTCCCAGTCAGCCCATCACCCACTCCCAGTCATTCCAATCGATCACGTGGCATTTCTTTTTCAGGGGTCTCACTTGGAATGATTAAAGCTCATCATGAATTCATACCACGGCTCCCCATAGGCCTAGGCATAATAAGGCAAGAATCCCCCCAGCGTAGGCAGTGATCAATAAAGGGTATTTCGATAATTATAACCGGTCTTGGCCTAATAGGGGAGGAAGGGGGAGGGGGAGAATTGTATTTCATTGAGTAAAGGGGAAAATGTTTGTTTATATATATATATATATATATATTATATATATATATATATATATATATATATATATATATATATATACTGTATATAAACAAACATTTTCCCCATATATATATATATATATATACTGTATATATATATATATATATATATATATATATATATATATATATATATATATATATATATATATATATTATTATTATTATTAGAAATAATAGTTATTATTTTGTTTAGTTAGTTTCCTCACTAGACCTCCACCAAGCTTACACAAACAATCCCCATGCCTGCTTTCGAGATACATTTGTGCATTTTTCGATAGAAAAATACATCGGCCAAAGGTCACTTCCTCCTAAATTGCAGGATTTCTATCCGTTGCTAGGAAAAACCCGACAGCTAAATGGCACGAAAAGTCTTGAAATTGACAGAAAATTGGGGCGTAAGGTCTAATAATAACCAAACTAATAGGGCGAACATTTTAAACATGACTGAATATAGGTTTCCTTAGATGGATGACATTAATTCAATTATTATCGATGTTATAGCTAATTATTCAAGTAAGTCAATCACATAAGTTTACCTCTATATACCGTATATAATTATGGAGTGTGTTTATATTCAATTTAAATTCAAAAGATACAAGACAAGGATTGATATAACAAAATAGCCGAACATTTGATTATGTAACAATGCATTAAGTGGCTCATCTATACCTGCACGCCTAAGAGAATTTTATTGCTAACTTCCAGGATCTAAATAAATAAATAAATAAATAAATAAATAAATAAACAAACAACACAACTAGGACACACTTAATAACCTTTTCAGTATTAGAGGACGCATTTCTACACACTAGTCCAAACAAACAACACAGCAAGAACACAATTACTAACTCTTTCACTATTAGAGAACGAATGTCTAATGCACTATTCTGGTTATAATTAGACCCGATTTTATGCAGCTTAGGAAGGCTCTTTATGAATCAAAGTGATACAAACTGTCTAAATTAAGTCTCCAGCTCCCATAAGTTCTTCCGAAACTAAATATAATCGACTAATAAGAGCCAGAATAAACGATCAAAACGCGTTATAATCTTCAAGGGATAAACAGCAAGTCAAAAGAATAACAACGAGACAGTAACAAGGGCAAAACAAAAAATTATAGAGTAGCCCTCCACCACACCAACAAGAAAAAAAACCACTTGTAACAACACCAACTAAAAAAAAAAAAAAAAAAAAAAAAGAAGAAGAAGAATGTAGAAGGAGGAGAAGGAGAAGAAGAAGAAGAAGAAGAAGAAGGGAGGAGAAGAAGAAGAAGAACAACAACAACAAAGAGCAGAAATAAGGACAGACAAACAAAACCAGCAGCAAAACAGCAACCAAACGACCAACAAATGAAACCCATAAACGATCGTAGGAAAATAATCGCGTGCCTAAATTCAACGACTATAAGTGACATGAAAGCAATAACATCATACTGTACTCTATAAGTGACATGATAGCAATAACATCATACTGTATTCTATATGTTACATGATAGCAATAACATCATACTGAACTCTATAAGTGACATGATAGCAATAACATCATACTGTACTCTATAAGTGACATGATAGCAATAACATCATACTGTATTCTATAAGTGACATGATAGCAAGAACATCATACTGTACTCTATAAGTGACATGATAGCAATAACATCATACTGTACTCTATAAGTGACATGATAGCAAGAACATCATACCTGTACTCTATAAGTGACATGATAGCAATAACATCATACTGTACTCTATAAGTGACATGATAGCAAGAACATCATACTGTACTCTATAAGTGACATGATAGCAATAACATCATACTGTACTCTATAAGTGACATGATAGCAAGAACATCATACTGTACTTTATAAGTGACATGATAGCAAGAACATCATACTGTACTCTATAAGTGACATGATAGCAAGAACATCATACTGTACTCTATAAGTGACATGATAGCAAGAACATCATACTGTACTCTATAAGTGACATGATAGCAAGAACATCATACTGTACTCTATAAGTGACATGATAGCAAGAACATCATACGCTATAAGTGACATGATAGCAAGAACATCATACTGTACTCTATAAGTGACATGATAGCAAGAACATCATACTGTACTCTATAAGTGACATGATAGCTAGAACATCATACTGTACTCTATAAGTGACATGATATCAAGAACATCATACGCTATAAGTGATATGATAGCAAGAACATCATGCTCTATAAGTGACATGACAGCAAGAACATCACTACTCTATAAACACAGGAATAGTTACACGAAGCATTCATCTAAAATGCCAGGAAGACAGCGAAACCACAGTGAACACTATCGGATCCGACGTCTTGTGGGTTATTGGGATAGTTTGTTTAATTGGTATTGAGGATTTTACTTGTACTTGCTTTTGACGTTTTCGAGCAATGTATTTTCGTTTGTTCCATAGGCTAACAAAAACTACTTCCTTTAAACTAAACCCCCTTCAAGCTGAATTTGTAAATTTTTCTGTAGAAAAATGTTCCGTGCAAGGCTGATATCTTCTAAGTAACAGACTCACTAGTATCGCTTGCATAGAAAATAAAAATCGACACCAGAATCGGGTGAAGAGTTTAATTATCGCAAAACTAGTGGAGTGAAACGTCGTTAGTTTCCATAACTATTGGAGCTAAACATAGGAGGTTCAAAAAGACCCTTTCGGACTAAATCGGGTTAACACACAAGGGGAAAAAATATAAGAACACTTACATTGATAACAAAAAGAAAACCTAACAAACAGTATTCGAGAATGAGCTTGTGGATAAACCTTTAACTGTCTTGGTAGAGTAATGGTTAGTGCGCTGAATTTCGGTGTGAGTATGCTAGGTTCGAATCCTTGGAGTAGCAGATCTATTCATTAGTTTAATTGATTTCATTAATTAGGTTTATTTGTAAGTTAATTAGTGGATTGGTGATAATATGAAAATACAAAGAAGATTAAGAACAACAACAACAACAACAACAACAACGGCTACAACAACAACAATAAAGAAGAATAAATGACAGTAATAAACAGCAACACCCCAAATGGCAAGAAAGCTACAACAAAAACAATAACAACAACGGGAGACGCGCAATAACACTCGCTCCTTCGCCTTTTACAAACCATTTTCTAGACACTTAATTGCAATCACTCACGAGGGGGGGGGGGGGGGGAGACTGCCTCGAATTTAATTGCAAGCGAGACGAATAAAAGAACGGCCTATTAAACTTTTATTTCAATGCCCGGCTATTGTCTGAAGGATATGACTGGAATACACATTAGGAGGAGGAGAAACGGAGGTCCCTTGGTGCGCGTTTTCTATGTCTCGCTGGAAAGGAGAATAGGAAGGGGGGACACAATTGGTCTAGAGGGGGGTGCCATCGGGAGCAAGCTGTCTCGCTACTTTACCATTTCGCTATCCAGTGCCAATGTTGATTACAAAACCTAATGAAATAGAACTATCGTAACTTAATTTACTATATCCTAATCTACCATAACCTAACCTATCCCAAATTGATACTACTTGATCACCTCGTTATCAAAAATCGAAAACCCCCAACATTCTTTAGAAAGCCTAATTTTGTCGAACATTACTTACTAACAATGAACTTAGGATTAATTAGGAAAGGAGCATTAATATCCACGGGAGTCACACACACACAGTAACACATGACAATAATAAAATAGAGATCTGGGATGTACTGTAGTAATACTAACTACTGTATGTCAATGATTCCTTTCCTTGTCAATTGTCAACATACATAAAACAAATTCGAGAACTAAAATAACCACACATGACCAAACTTAGTTTCTGCTTGATTATGCTAAGATAGATTACTTTAGGCTAGTTTCCTATAATTACCTCCATCAACGAAATTAGAAGGTTACGTTTTCACCTCCGTTTGTTTGTCTGTCTGTAAGCAAGATATCTCAAAAGCTTATGTGCCCGATTTTCACGAAATTTGACGGGCAGATAAGATAAGCGCTAAGGAGGAAGAGATTCAATTTAGGAGGTGATCTGTAGAGCGCATACCTCCACCAGCGTAGGCGGAGGCATGTGCTCTCCCGAATGCCCCTCTAGTTAAGCTTTGTAAATAAATTTAGTCCTGAGTAACGAAGTGGTCTAGTAACGAAATTTCTAGAGGGGGGTTTCATCTCGCAACTTTTTATGGGGTTCGCGGCTATAGGTCCGCGCCCTTGCAGTTTTAGCAGTTCGTCCTGGTGCTTCCCTTAAGGGCTGAGTTAGGGGAGGGTTAGGGTTAAGGAGTTGGGGGCTTAAAGGTGAGGAAGAGAGTAAATTTCAAGAACTGGATCTTAGTTAACACCTTCTGTACCGGCGACGTCTCTTTATTTTATTCTTGCTATATTTTGACGATTTTGTGCAGTTTAAGAAGGATCTTTGGTTAAAAGTTAAATGATATAGTTTGAAGCCTGTTAATTGCTGGTTAACTGAATGAAGACGTCTAATAATAGCCAAACGTTAGGTAAAAAGACGGCGCCGGTACAGCAGGGGTTAAGGGGAGTTTTTATTATGTATATTTTTATTTTTATCTTAATTGTTACTTTTATCATTATTATTATTTTTTTGTTTTAGTTTTCTTCCTAGACCTCCATCAAGCTAAAACAAATCCCCCCAGTACCCCCCTTGGAGATAAATCTGTAAATGTTTAAATGTCGGTTCCTTCTACATTGCCGGCTCAATTCGCTCACCAGGAAACAATCGACACCTATATGACACGAAAAGTCTTAAGATGGACAAAGAAATGGGTCGAAAAGTCCTAAGTCACCAAACTAATGAGGCGAACGTCATAAAATCTCACAGCTAAAGGGGTTAAATATGAAGGAGATGGGGGTCCAGAAAAAAAATGCCCCTTATAGTGGAAAATCTCCCCTTAAAGATGTGGAAGAGCAAATTTCATGGACTGGATGTTGGATAAGAGTAGCGTAGAGTTTGGTGGAGGGTACTCAGATGTAAGAATGGGGACTATATATATATGGAAATGGAGCATTCAAATATATATATATTATAAGAAAATCAGAAGTAAAATAACTCTCCCTTAAACCAACTTTCACTCTTCTGTTCCTCTCTTCACTATCGCTGCCCCCTTCACTCACATGCCTTTTACACAACTAGACATGTATCGAAACCTTTCACTGGGCCAAGAAAAGGAACCTGTCATATTAAATAAAGGGGGAGAGAGAGAGACATGTAAAGGTGAACGTCAAGGTGACTTTCCTTGATGATTTCTTGGGACAATCTACAAGACACTACTGTTGGCTGGTAAAACGTCATTACAATATACTGTATATATATATATATACCGGTATATATATATATATATATATATATATATATATATATAATATCACTACAAATATAGTTTGTTATACTGTATACTGATAAGCCTATGCACAATGATTGATAAACAAAATCACAAAGGTACACAAGCTTGCCTGCCCTGTCTCCCACCACCACAATACTGTCGGTAAATGAGTATACAGTATGGTGCCAAAGCGAGAGATGGCAAACAATGGCAACTTGGACAATACAGTCACTCGTATGAACACAGGAAAGTGAGGTACTAACGCACTATAGACTCATAACTGCTAAGAAACTGTGAGCAATTCAACGGAAATTCAGTAGCTTTGAGTGGACCCCAAATCCTCATATTATAACTAAAGTTATCCATTTTACCAATTGAAATTTAAAATGTTCATGTGTGTACTAAAACATTTGTGTTATTGTTTATTATATATATATATATATATATATATATATATATATATTTTTTTTAATCTGTTTTCCAATGAGTATACTTCATCTTGCGACCAGAATTAAAACACAACCTAGATCTTTTTTAGACATAAATATTATATGATACACTTTATTTTAAGAGCAGGATTACGTTTTACAAGACGATCAGTTGTGTCTTAAGTGACAGGTATATTTTAACAAGATAGACGATTATACGATCATTTTGCGAGTTAAGTTTTTTCCTCGCTTCCTCTAGAGATCTTGTAGTTAGAAAAAGTGGCCATCTTTATCTTTGGGCGCCATTTTGGTGCCTCAATGATCGAACGACGAGGTAATATTATATTTTTGATCAGGTCGAAGGTATATCCAAAGGACAAACTATATATCCTTTACCAGTATTCCAAAAAGTTAATTATGGGGAAGGCAATTATTTGAGTGTAAAGAGAGGAAAATATCACCAGTGGGTACCAATATGGCGGATCTCTGTCACTATAGGATCTCTGGCTCCCTCTATCCCCCGGCCATTGAGATTCCCGTGGCGCTCTGACCGACTTGTTTGACACCCATTCACGTCCAGGCTTTTTGTACCCCCTGTATTTTTTTTTTGTATCCCCCTCGCTGGAGATCCTTCAGAAAACGGAGGTGGGATCACTTTTAACCTGGTCCACATTTTTAGGACTCAGAATGGTAGTATAAGGGTTTAGTGAACGTTTTTTTTTTTTTAGTATTATATGGATTTAGTGAACGTTTTTTATCAGAACTATAAGTTTATCCCCATCCAGATGTCGACATTTTCCTGTCGAGAGGTAGCGAGCCAGCACATTTTAAATAATATTAGCAGGCTAAATTTGTACATTTTTCGATATAATAATGTGTCTGGCGAAGCCGGATATCTTCATACAATGCTGGCTCACTAACGCTTGCCAGGAAGAAATCGACACATGGATGGGGATAAACGTTTCAAAACATAAAGCTGAATGGGGCCGAATGAATACAAGCCAGAGAATGAAAGAAAAGGATAGAACAAAACAACCGGTCAACCCCCATAAGCAAAGCAAGAATTACACATTGCTTATATGCACAAACTGACCGCTAGCCAGTTTCAGGCTATAAGGAAGTTGGACCCGTAAACATCGATATATAACAGAAATGCAGTATTAATGTAGATTTATGATGGATTGAAAGTATGATTAAGGGGATAGTGCCTATTAAGGGGATAGTGCCTATTAAGGGGATAGTGCCTATTAAGGGGATAGTGCCTATTTTTGGGGTCTATTAATGTATATATTAATTATTTGCTTAGTTTCCTCGTTAAGGGGAGATATCCACTTGAGGGATTTTTTTCTGGACCCCTTTCTCCCTCATGTTTAGCCCCATTGCTTTTGATATTTTAAGACATTCGCACAATAATTAAGAACTTTCGCCCCATTTCTGTCAATTTTAAGACCTTTCATGCACTTTAGGTGTCGATGTTTTCCTGGCGAGCGATAGCGAGCCTGTAATTTAAGAGGAACCGGCCTTTGGCCGGGACATTTTTCTACCGAAAAATGTACACATTATCTTGAAAGGGGGCCTAGAGGGTGTAATTTTAAGCTTGATGGAGGTTTAGGGAACTAACTAAAAACCTCCCATTAAACCTCCATCAAACTTATAAATACACCCCCTAGACCCCCTTTCAAGATAAATCTGTACACTTTCGGTAGACAAATGTCCCGGACAGAAACTCGCAAGTGGTTAATTCCGTTATAAAGCAATGTCTTCTGTATACTTTACGATAATGCTACAATGTAACAATAGTATGTTGAAATAATATCCAATATTATACACACAATAAGGGTTTCAGTCCATTGAGAATACTAATTTGAAAACATAAACGATTGAAGCCTCTTAAGGGGAGGTATTTAGTTTGTTCCCTAGACCTCCATCAACCTTAAAATTACACCCCCTTGAGTCCCTTTCAAGATAAATTTGTACATTTTTCGGTAGAAAAATGTCCCGGCCGAAGGTCGGTTCCTCGTAAATTACAGGCTCGCTATCACTCGCCAGGATAAAATCGACACCTGAATTGCACGAAAGGTCTTAATATGGGGTGAAAGTTCTTAAAATCGCTAAACTAATGGGGCAAACGTTTTATAATATCAAAAGCAATGGGGCTAAACATGAGGGAGAAAGGGGGCAAGAAAAAATCCCTCAAGTGGAGATCTCCCCTTAATATGTTTGTTCCAGATGAACATTCGGTATTTACAACGCACACTGAAAAAAAAAAAAAAAAACAAACATACAATCGCCTCTAGATTTGCTCATGTGATACCAGTTTTATTTAGGCAACTGTACATCGTGTTAAAAAAAAAAAAGGCTTGTGAAGGATTTGTTACCCCCCCCCCCAACATGTGTCAAAAAGGGACAGGTTGGTTCATGCCGATTGGAAGTCAAAGAGGGGGGGTGGGGGGGGGGGGGGGGGCTGAAAAAGGGGCTAACGGTACATGAAAAGCCAATTGAATACTGGTGTACTGTATGTGTGTGAGAGAGAGAGAGAGAGAGAGAGAGAGAGAGAGAGAGAGAGAGAGAGAGAGAGAGAGTACAAAGGAAATCAAGCAACAACAGTCTAGTGACCCTTCTAGGCTGCTTGTCCTCCAAAACACTAAGGATCAAGTGTCCAAACAGTGGTTTAGAGTGGGTAAGGGAACATTGGAAAGGGAACTACTGCCCTAGAACTAATGTCCGTGGCAGGATTAGGAAGTTAGTAGGGGACAGATGGGTTAGTAACTGAGGGGGGGATAAAATAAAGTTATTCATTTACAAACGCAGTCAGTCGCGGGTTTGATGAGAGATATTTGTCTAGGCAGAGTTTAAATGAATCAACGGTGCTGCAGTCTATAACGTCTCGGGGAAGCCCATTCCACAAGTTGACAACTCGATTGAAGAAGAAATTCTTAGATTCGTGTGAGTTAAAAGATTTACCAATAATTTTGCAACCGTTTCCCCGCGTATAATTAGATTGGTCGATAGTGAAGTACTTACTACAGTTCATATTGTCGATGCCTTTGATGATTTTGAACACTTGAATTAAGTCACCTCTTAATCTGCGCTGGGTTAAAGGAAATAGATTTAATTCTGTAAGACGCTCTTCGTATGGTTTGTTCTTTAGGCTAGGCATCATTTTGGTAACTCTACGTTGAACTCGTTCTAGCTTGTTTATATCTTTTTGGTAATAAGGGCACCAGGATTAAGGGCACCAGGAGAGAGAGAGAGAGAGAGTTAGAGTTGATAAATATAGTTCAAATGGAAGTGTTGTGTGTGCGTGGTGTGTGTGGGTGTATGCTCATGTGCGTGTGTGTATGTGTGTGCGAGAGAGAGCGTTTGTATGTGTGTGTTTGTGTGTGTGTGTGTGTGTGTGTTATAAGAACCCCTATCCAGTTCGGCATTGACCCAGATCTGTCTCTATATAATTGCACTTGTAGAATGAATATAACTATTCACGTTTTTACATTTCCTGCGCAAATTTAAGTATTTTGTTTTCCATGTACCGTTAGTCCCCTTTTCAGCACCCCCCCCCCCCCCCCCCCCGCCCCGCTTAGTTTAATTTGTGAGAAAGTGTATACTAATTTTTTTTTATAATATATCTAGTAACAATTTAGCTTGATTATTTATATATATATATATATATATATAATATTACATGACTCAATTTAAGCTCACTCTGTTTCTCTGTATGTCTGTTTGTCTGTCTCTCTTTCATTCTCAGTCACCCGCTCTCTCGCGCGCTCTCTCTCTCTCTCTCTCAAACACACGTGATTGCGTAGACATATACAGTATATGTATGGAGAACTGAATGTGCAATACTGTATACATGCATGTGCTGTATGTACTGTATTATTATACCGTGTGTATGTATGTATGAATGTAAGTACAGTATGCATGTACTGTATGTATGTACAGTATGTATGTGTGTATGTATGTATATATGTATGTATGTGTGTATGTATGTAATGTGTATAATTATCATGTGTGTATGTATGTAGGTATGGTATGCATGCGTGTTAAGTACACGTCGACATGCATATACAAAACATCAAGGAAGATGAATAGGCTAGCACACACACACACACACTTACACACACACACATATACTGTATATTTACCCCTTTCCCCTCAAACACACACAAACACATGAGCAAAAGGAAACCAACTCCAGCCAAAATACCCGTTTTCTATGGAGAGGCTTTCAATGGGGTCCTAATTCAGGTTTCGCCCGTGCCACATCTTCACAAGGATGCTAGACACTTCGCTTCCTCACCTCCTCGCTTCCCAGTGCTATAATTCGTTACAAAACCTACTAAAATATAGCTAATCTAATCTGATAAATCATAATCAACCCTAATTAAGTATGATGAGTTAATCTATGGTAATTATGGTTGGCTAATGTCCATTATATTATTGTTATTATAAATTTATGTTGTTATCATTTCATATACATTATGGTGGATATAGACGAACAGAGAAGGTGCCGTTAAGATGGCTATAACCAATATCTATCTTTGTTTATCGTTGTTTTTATTTCTATAATTGTGAAGGTTGTTGATATTAGACAAAAATAATTAACCTTACCTAAACTCATTTGACTTTGGGGTTGTCTGGATCCCCATCTCTTTCATGTTTAGCCCCAATAATTAGGAGATTTTAGGACATCCGCCCCATTAGTTTGGTGTTTTTAAGACCTTTCATGCCATTTAGGTATCATATTTTTTCCTGGCGAACGATAGCGAGCCTGCAGTTCAAGAGGAACCGGCCGTCGGGGGCTCTTGGGGGTATTATTTTAAGCTTGACTATGGTCTATAGGGAGGAGCCTAAACATAATGATAAATCACTAGATAACTAGATAAACAAATACACAAAAATAATCCATTTTAATTTGACTACGTTACATTCAGCACATAATGATAGCAAGTGTTGGCGTTATTCCGTGTTGGCAGCGAGTCGGTCAGCTAACGAAATGTCCGAGTGACCCCCTCCACACATCCCCGTACCTGTCTAAATGGCCCCGTGATGACTAGCCGCGCCGCTCCGAGACTTTCCACCTTAATGACTTTTTTGAATCGGTAAATTGGACGGCGGGCGATAATGATCCGGTAGTGAGAAGTGCCGGGATTAAAAAACGCCGGAGCTGGTGGTGATTTGAGGGGCAATGGTGGGGGATTATCAGATACCGCCTTCTCTTTGGCACAGATTTTTCCCTAGTTTGCTCTTGCTCTCTCTCTCTTGCTCTCTCTCTCTCTCTCTCTCTCTCTCTCTGGTGGGGGATTATCAGAAACCGTCTTCTCGTTTGCTCTTTTGCCTAGATCTGAACATCGCTATACTAATGAGTTAAATATCTCAAAATCACAAAACTAATTGGGATAAACATGAGGGAACAGGGGTCCAGAAAACCTCCCTCCCCTGAAACCTCACCTTAATGCGCGCGCGCGTGTGTTTATGTGTGTGTGTTTGTGCAAGTGTGTGTGTGAGTGTGTGTGTGTGTGTGTATATGTGGGTGTGTGTGTATGTGTATGTGTGTGTGTGTGTGCATGTGTGTGTGTGTGTGTGTGTGTGTGTGTGTGTGTGGAGGTGTGTGTGTGTGTGTGTGGGTGGCTGGGTGGATGTGTAGGGATATATTTGGCTCCTATATTTCATGCTAGGTGGATTTCAGTCGAGGGTTTAATTTTATGTTTATCTTTGAGCTTGGTAATGACGTATCAAAAGACTCCTACCCAGCCTTCAATTAGGGATGATGATTATCGCCTCCTGGTTTGATGTCATATATATATATATATATATATTTCATTCCTACCTGAATGAAGGAGACAAAATGCAAAACTACCAGTAACAAGTGTCTCCACCAAAGGTAAATGAGTGACAGAGAGCCAAATTTAAGGTATGAGTCAAAAGTCTGGACACACGAAACTTTTAGCCATTTAAATCATAGAATGAAGGAAAGACAGATTGAAGAATAGAGTTCCAAAGCTTATTAGCAAGAGTGGTAATATATGATGTTTCCAAAAACCACACCCACTCCCAATATCACAACACTGTACCCATTGTAATTTATAACACCCCAATTCCAACATTAGGCTACAATATAATTTCCAACACCCCATAAAACTCCCTAAATTCCAACACTAGATTTCATTTTTATTTCCAACACTTCATCCAACACCCCAATTCCAACACTGCACACTCCATTATAATTTACAACACTTCATCGAACACCCCAATATTCCAACACTAGCCTCCATTATAATTTCCAACACCTCATCCAACACCCCTATTGCATTCTATTATAATTGTCAACACCTTAATTCCAACACTAAACTCCACTATATTTACCATCACCTCAGACAAAACCCCAATTCCACCACTATTATAATTTCCAACACTTCATCCAACACCCCAATATTCCAACACTAGCCTCCATTATAATTTCCAACACCTCATCCAACACCCCAATTCCACCACCACGCCCCATTCCCATTCCCGATTCCCAATTCCACACCGTCTCCGCGAAGAGCAGCGCCAAGATGGAAAGAAAACTAATTTCGAGGGCGAATTCATTTCACACACGAGCGGGCCCAAAACAAAGGCCGCGGCGAGAAACTTCGGTATATTATTTCGAATATAATTACAATACTCGCTTGCATTGAAGTTTCTGGGGCCGGAGGGAAGGAGGGTATAAAATTATTGGATATGTCGGTTTGGGAAATTGGGTGGTATGTCTTTTGTCACTATTTTCTGGAAGATTTTTTTTATATATATCGTGACAATAGGTTGGATAAAATTAGTCTAATAGTAGCTTATGGAAAGCACATTTAGCATACAGACGAGGCAAAGAGATTTATTGGAAATGTTAGTTTGGGGTATTGGGTGGTGTGCCACTAGTCACTGTTTTATGAAAGTATTTTTGTTAATAATTTATATGACAAGACCTTGGCTAAATCGACTGATGATAGTGGAAAAAAAAATGCATAGCTAAATTAAGATCCAAGGAATTATATTGAGCATCATGGTGTAGTGCGTTAAGGGGAGGTTTTTAGTTGATTCCCTAGACTTCCATCAAGCTTAAAGTTACTCCCCCTTGACCCTCTTTCAAGATAAATTTGTACATTTTTCGGTAGAAAAATTTCCCGGCCGAAGGCCGGTTCCCCTTAAATTACAGGCTCGCTATCGCTCGCCAGGAAAAAATCGACACCTAAATGGCACGAATGGTCTTAAAATTGACAGAAATGGGGCGAGGGTTCTTAAAATCGCCAAACTAATGGGGCAAGCGTCTTTAAATCTCACAAGCAATGGGGCTAAACATGAGGGAGAAAGAGGTTCAGAACAAAATCCTCCAGGTGGAAATCTCCCCTTAAGTAGTACCGCATGCACGAACACATTATTTGAAGACGATAACTTTATTGGCAATGTTTCGCAGATAGTTTCTTCAGGTGACTAACGGTTAGTTTCGCAGATAGCT
The DNA here is from genome assembly GCA_032716605.1 of Paralithodes platypus. Classification (NCBI taxonomy): domain Eukaryota; kingdom Metazoa; phylum Arthropoda; class Malacostraca; order Decapoda; family Lithodidae; genus Paralithodes; species Paralithodes platypus. The sequence goes on along the minus strand of CM064528.1, from coordinate 11,776,107 downwards.
TCTTCAGGTGACTAACGGTTAGTGATCTGAAGAAGCTGTCTGCGAAATGTTGCCAATAAAGGGCTCCTCCTCAAATGGTGGTTTTTATTTATCCTGTCAACTTTTCGGCCTTTCAGTACCGGTGACGTCCTTTGAACTTTATCCTGGCTACTATTAGACGACTTTATTCAGTATAAAAATGGCCTTCAGCAATTAACAGGCTTCGAACTATCTCATTTAACCCCTTTTACTACCACAGATCCTTCTTAAACTACACAAAAACGTCTAAATATAACTAGAATATAATTAATAAGACGTCGCCGGTATAGAAGGGGTTAACAGTACCGTATGTCTTTTGTCGCATGTGTATAAGAGTTATTTTTCTATGGCATAAGCTGTATACTAGAGGGTCCGTGGCAAGGAATATAGTGATGAAGATTATGATGGCTGTGTTGATGATTATGATGGCTGTGTTGATGATTATGATGGCTGTGTTGATGATTATGATGGCTGTGATTATGATGGCTGTGTTGATGATTATGATGGCTGTGTTGATGATTATGATGGCTGTGATTATGATGGCTGTGTTGATGATTATGATGGCTGTGTTGATGATTATGATGGCTGTGTTGATGATTATGATGGCTGTGTTGATGATTATTTTGATAAGACAGAGGCGTAATCCTAGCTCGCCCTCGCTCTCTCGGCTGACTGTAGCCGAAATACAAAGCCTGCTAGCGGACGAAACAAGAAATAGGGTGGTCAGCATGGAAGTAAAGAAGTCCTTGCATGATAGTGTGGTAATCCCGACAGTGACATACGGGAGTGAAGCATGGACGTGGTTGGAGAGACACAAACCAAGAGTGGTAGAGGAGGAAATAAGTTACTTGAGAAGTGGGTGCGGAGTTACATGGAGGGATAGACAGATGAATGAGGAAGTATGAGAGCGGTGTGGTGCGGATGTAGATCTGCTGGAAAGTGTGAAAAGGAACACCTTAAGATGGTTCGGCCATGTGGAACGTATGGGAAGCAAGAGAATGACTAAGAGAGTGTACGAGAGTTAGGTGCAAGGACAGAGAGGGAGAGGTAAACCGAGAGAGAGGTGGAAGGATGGAGTTAACAAGTAAATACGTGAAAGCGATGCTGGATAGGATGATGGGCGTCAGACTGGGGACAGAGGTGCATGGGGGCGACTCGTTCATGGCCACCCCTTAGGGGATCACGGCGTCCGGCAATCGATAAATAAATAGAAGTATATTGAAGAATAGGAGAGAGAGAGAGAGAGAGAGAGAGAGAGAGAGAGAGAGAGAGAGAGAGAGAGAGAGAGAGAGAGAGAGAGAGAGAGAGAGAGAGAGAAGATAATTACGATCCTTTCATCTCTACTGTATGTGGTGGTGGGTTTCAGAGCCACGGTATACTAGAGGGACCGTGGCAAGAGATATAGTGATGATGATAATGATGATGATGATGATGATGGCTGGTTGATGATTATTCTGATAAGACAGAGGCGTAACCCTAGCTTTCTCTCTCTCTCGGCATCAGGAAGGAAATCAACATGAAGTTTGTCACAGGAGGCAGTTCTTGGTCATTGGCAGGGTTACCAAATCAAGTTCGCTAGATAGTAGATAAATGCCGAAAATCGCTAGAATAATGCCAAAATCTCTATACTATCGCTCTAAAATGGCTCAAATCTCCAATATCGATAGAATGCATACCACTAGATGTAATAATTTGCTTCGAAGTCGAAGAAAATACCTCTAGATCTAGCGGGAAAGTTGCTAAATTGGCAACACTGGCCATTGGTCTGTATTGGAATGAGGACAATAGTAAGCGTCCAGTAACGGTCAACACCGAACGATATGTTGAACTGACGATGAAGAAATCCATTCCAGCACTGAGAAGAAAGCAAGGAGTTGACATGAACACTGCAGCAGGATGGGGCAACACGTCATTGTTCCAATATATCCATAGAGTTCCTCCGTCGTTACTTCCCTGGAGACAGAATGATCTCACGTTGTACTGACACCCACTGGCCGGCACATTCCCCTGATCTCTCCCCTCCAGACTACCGTAAAATGGCCTAACTTCGGTCAAGGGGGTATACTTCGGACATTTCTGGATACAAATATATTAGCTACACTTATGGAAAAATAGCTCTGCATTATGGAAGAACACCACAGACATACTTGTTTTTCCATAATATCATGTATTTATCCCATAACTGCGGTTCAATATATTTTTTCCTGAATGTCCGAAATTATGTCCCCGTCCAAAGTTACGTAATTTTACCGTACTCCCTTTGGGTATATTTTGAAAACAGAGCAGAGGGTTAGGAGAGATCCTTCTACTTTGCTGTCCTATTCTTCTACTATAAACTGTCCCTGTCTATCAGTATTAAGGTCGGACCACCTAGTAGCGACCGCAAGGTCTGTATGGTCTGAGTATCGGTGTGTAACTCTGAATGAAACTCACACTCTCTCTCACATACACACACACTCTCTCTCCCTCTCTCCTGCCGTGTGTGTGTGTACCAGGTAATACAGAGGGGAGATAAAAGGCACATATGATGATGATGATGATGGATAAGGCACAAACCAAAACAGGACGCCAAATATTTCCAAAGTTCCATGAATAAAATGAAAGAGAAACGAACGCACTGTAATCAAAATAAAAAAAAACAAAAAAAAACATGAACAAATAACAAAGAAAGATAAACAAATAAGAACAAATAATAAAGACATCAAAACAAAAAGATAATAAAAACTATTCGATAACAAAGAAAAAGTAAACACAAACAGTAATGAAACTGAAAAAATAACAATGCAAATAAAACAAATACAAAATAGGTATGAACAGATAACAAAAGCAGGGAGGGTTGTGTGGGGGCGCTCGGTTATGGCCTTGGCCTTGCTCGGGGCCTTGGGGCTGTTCGGCCAGGCAGCTTGGGCAACAACAACAACAAAGTATACAGTACACTATTACAAGTGAGTCTCATTCTCTGGCGCTAATAAGTCATGTCTCAGCTGTCATTATACGTTTGGCTCGCTCTGTGCTGTATTATTGCCTGTCAGATGTTGAATAGGGTGAGTAAGTCTAGGAACATATTTGTAAATCTCACTCAAGAAGAAGAAACCATGAGTAAATATTGCTGATACCAATTATTAATCAAAACATAATTGGTGCCGAGACATCACTTATTAGGCCGATTGTACATATTATTGTCTGTAAAAGCATTAACCTACTTGCAAATTGTCATACTGTACACATAGGCAAACACATAATGGAATTCAAACGCACACACACACACGACTATACACAATCTCACTCACAAACACACACATTACATATATACACGATATAGCATAATAATCACACTGCATGATTGTATGTGTAATTACACTGCATGATTTTATGTGTAATTACACTGCATGATTTTATGTGTAATTACACAAATACAAACAAGCACACACCTTATAAACATACAATCATACTTACTGATTTTGTAAGAATATGGTCTCTCTCTCTTTCTCCCCCCCCCATTTCCCTCTCTCACTCTCTCTCTCTCTCTCTCTCTCTCTCTCTCTCTCTCTCTCTCTCTCTCTCTCTCTCTCTCATGTGTTATCCTTTAATTCCACTTGCCATTATGTGAAGTTCTGCTATATCTACTATTATTAATACATAAATCTTCTCGTCTCACTATTCTTCCTAAACGGCTGCCTCCATGACATTGAATACTAGGACCAAAGTTGTTCACAGAGCCAACATGAACAAAGTAAACCTGCTTGATTTTCGTTGCAATCACAAAGTAGGTCGTTTCGATGCGCTTTGTCGTTTCCGGAATCTTTGACGCACTACTCTTCCTAAACAGCTGCCTCCACGATATTGAACACTAGGACCAAAGTTGTCTGTCTCTCTCTCTCCCTCTCACACCACCCACACACGTACACACTTTCTCTTTCTCTCTCTTTTTTACACACACACACACACACACACACACACACACACACACACACACACCGACAAACACTCATACAAACACACTCTCTCTCTCTCTCTCTCACACACACACACACACCTCTCACACACACACACACACCTCTCTCTCACACACACACACACACACCTCACACACACACACACACACACACACACACACACACACACACACACCGACAAACACTCATACAAACACACACTCTCTCTCTCTCACTCACACACACACACACACACACACACACACACACACACACACACACATTAATGAAGGCAGGTTTTGTGAAGGCAGTGTGGTGGGGGATGAGCTGCAATTTTCACCAGAGTGTCAACATTTCCAAAGTTTTCCTATTTACTTCTCTTGCAAGGGGGAGATTGGGGGTATATTAAAAAGGACATTATATACTTTTTTTAATCTTACTATGTAACGACCAATCATCCCTTAATGCACAAACAAATCTATATTATAATTTTTATCTTCACAATCACTTAAGTATGTCAAAACTGGGGAACTACGAAAATAAATAATATATCTATTAAATAATTTTAATCCATTGAATTTTCCACAAACTGAATAACATCGCTTGATGGTAGTTTGATGCAATATACTTATATAATATATATATATATATATATATATACTGTATATATATATATATATACCGGTATATATATATATATATATATATATATATATATATATATATATATATATGGATATATACAGTAGATATATAGACAGATAAATCAATATATATATAGATAACTATATAGATACATACTGTAGATAGAAAGATAGATAGATAGATGGGCACCGTATGATTGATTAATACAAAAATAAAATAAAAAACACACACGGAATAATGACACAAATTAGATCAATGCATAGAGCATTATTGCAAACAGCACCTCCTCATGCCCTCTCTCTCTCCCTTCTTCCCTCTAATACAACCACACACAAATATGCAAACACAACAAGAAAAGAACAAGAACACCCGAAGAACAACCCCCTCTAAACCAACAACAGACCAAGAGAAGGAGGAGGAGAGGGGGAGGGGTAGGGGAGGGGGAATGGGAAGGGGGGGGGGGGTAAGAAGGGGATAAAAACCCCTTCCCAGCAACTGATTAAGAGGGACCCTCCACTACCACTACTACTACTATTACTACTACTACTACTACTACTACTACTACTACTACTCCCCTTCGCTGGCAACCCAATGAAGTGGATTTTTCACTCCAGGAAATTGATTGGGTGGTGTTAGTGTCGACAGCTGTTGGATGTGGTTGTTTTTGTTTTTACCTCCTTTGTTTGTCTGTTGGTTTGTCTGTCTGTCAGCATACAAAATACCAACCGATATTGCGAAATTTGGTGGGCAGATAGGATATACAACAAGGAAGAGGTGATTCCATTTAGTAGGCGATCGATATAGAGCATACCTTAGCCAGCGTAATTGTTGATGTTGTTGATATTGCCTCTGCTATTGCTGTTAATGTTTTGCTATTGTTTTGTTGTTCTAATCGATGTTGTTGTGTTGATTGATTATTGGGTGAAGTTTTAATGGACAGTTGATTGTGATTGTTGCTGTTGTTGATAATGAACCACTAATTAACCCCTTCTTTACCGGTAACGTCTTTTTAAAGTTTATTCTAGTTATATTTATACGATTTTGTGCCGTTTAGGAAGGATCTATGGTGGTAAAAATGGTTAATTAAGATAGTTCGATGCCTGTTAATTGCTGGAGGCCCTTTTTAAACTGACTAAAATCGTCTAATAGTAGCCAGAATAAAGTAGAAAAGACGTCGCCGGTACAGAAGGGGTTAACGTTGATATATTGCTACTGTTGCTCTTGTTGTTGTTGTTGTTGTTGTTTGTCATGGATACTGTGGCTTATTTATTAACCCCTTCTGTACCGGTGATGTACTTTTCATTATATTCTGGCAACTATTAGACGATGTTGTTCAGTTTAAAAAGGGCCCCCAACAATCAACAGGTTTCGAAGTATCTTAATTAACCCTTTTTACTAACTCAGATCCTTCTTAAACTGCACAAAATCGTTTAAATATAGCAAGAATTAAAAAAACAAAAAAAAAAAAAAAAAAAAACGTCGCCGGTACAGATGGGGCTTATGTCGTTGCTTTTATTATTATTATTATTGTTGGTGATGATGATGGTGAATATATACAACACTATTTAACATAAGGTATTGTAGATAAGTATGTACCCTTTATCAACGCCCCTCATTTGCTAGGAACTCGGTAAACTTAATTTTTTACTCTTGAGATTGATTGGGTGAAGTTAGCGTCGACAGTTGGTTGTGGTTGTTGTTCTTGTTGCTATTAATACGATTGTTGTTTGTGCCCATTTAGCTATTGTTAATATTTCCATTGCATTGTGGTATTGTGGATACTTATTCTATGGTATTGAGTAAAGTAAGTATAGAAAAACTTATGGCTATTTGAGTCAGATTAATACATGTCACTAGCGTCAAAATACACCTTAATAATCGTATATTACGATCATGAATACAGTATATTTATGAAGCTCTACTAATTCTCTGTGGGTAATATGTGTATGGGGGGTTGAGTCAGCCCCCCCCCCCCCCCACCCCCCACCCCCCAAAAAAAAATGAAAAACATGAAAACGATAGGAAAAGTGGGGATTGGGCCTAAGTATATAGATAGATAGATAGATAGATATATAACATATTTGTATGAATTGTATGTACTAATTAGAGCACCATGTAGTAATTTGATAGTTTACCCTAGATACATCAACAAGCCACATCGACAGATTAATTAGCTAGTTATAATAGGACTTCCGAGGCTATCAACCCTTCTGGATTATTAAGCCAGTACACTGTAAGTCAAGCATAACATCAGGACTGGAGCCCCTTTTCGAGAACCCCAGTCCCTTGCATCGACAGAGTGAACATGAGCAGGAGCAACCGAATTGAAAGCAAGATTTAAGCAACAATATTCGCATCAATAGAAAACTTTAACAAAGGAAAAAACAACAATAATTAAAAAAAGAAGAAAAAAAGCCAAACCACTAAATTACCAACTAGTGAAGCACCACCACCAACAACTGAAGCATCACCACCAACAACTGAAGCACCACCACCAACAACTGAAGCACTATCACCAACAACTGAAGCACCACCACCAACAACTGAAGCACCACCACCAACAACTGAAGCCCTACCACCAACAACTGAAGCACCACCACCAACAACTGAAGCACCACCACCAACTGAAGCACTACCACCAACAACTGAAGCACCATCAACATTTGAATTACCACCAACAACTGAAGCACCACCACCAACATTTGAAGCTCCACCTTCAACTGAAGCACTACCGCCAACAACTGAAGCACCACCACCATTCGAAGCACCACTATCAGCTGAAGCCCTACCACCAACAACTGAAGCACCACCACCAAAATTTGAAGCAACACCATCAACTGAAGCACCACTAACAACAACTCGAGCAGTAATTCCAACTAAATCATCAACATCACCTGAAGCATCCTCATCAAAAGAAGCATTATAACTGAAGCACAAACAACTTAAAACAGCACAAACAACCACATCAACAATGACAACAGAAGTACCAACCAAATGAAGCACAGCAAGTGAAGCAAACACAAACAAGTGAAGCAATGAAGCGTCTTGCAACACCGCCTTGCGTTTTTCAATTGGGGAATTTACATAGACCGAATTTTCGCGCCTGAGAGCTCGCCACCCAGACAGGCGGCCCTCGGAGATTAAAAACAACAACAACAACATCAGTAGCAACAACAATAAAACAACCAAACAGCAACATAAAGCAACAATGACATTTATATATCAATACTAGCAACATATGGCAAGCAGTATAACAACATCAGCAAGAACAATCAACACAACACAATTAAAGGGGGGGGGGGGTCACTGTTTTTGTTTTTTATCTTTCTCTCCTTTTCTCTCTTTCCCTGGCTTGTATCCATTCGGCCCCATTCAGCCAACTGTTTTAAGACGTTTATCCCCATCCAAGTGTCGATTTCTTCCTGGCGAGCGATAGCGAGCCAGCATTGTATGGAGAAATCCGGCTTCACCGGAGACATTTTTCTATCGAAAAATGTAAAAATTTAGCTTGCTGTCAAAACAAAAAAATATATATATGCTGGCTAGCAGGAAAATATTGACACCTGCATGGGGATAATCGTCTTAAAATAGTAGGCTGAATGGGGCCGAATGGATAAAAACCAAAGAGAGAGGGAGAGAACGAGAAAACAAGCAAGATGGGCTCCCTTAAACAAGTAAAATATTACAAGAAAACAATATTAACAACAAAAACTAGTGACATAACCTAACACCAAAGAACAACAAAAAGATAACATTTACAACGAAATTGATGACAACAAAAACAGAACGCATACAATTTGAACTGAACAATCCTGACAAGCTGATTAAATATTGTTGAAACATTCCCTTGAAACAGAATCCCGAAACAATGTTCTGCGTTATTCAATGCCCACTGTCTAAAGTTTATCGTGTAGTAATGTACAGTCGGATACCATAGTCTCTACCCCACTCATAAATATGCGCGGCCTTCACCTATTTCTAATTATGGAAATATATCTCCGGAAACGAATGTATGGATATAACTTTCTATATCAACTACAAAACTATACTTTCTTTGTTTTGAAAAGCAAATTATATACGAAAAACACGAATTATTATGAGTGGGCTAGATACTATGGTGTCCGACTGTACACACGAACAAATCTACGCAGTCAAGAAACGTGACGTCCTTGAAGAATGCTAGATATATAATATAGTAATCATTTTGCATACACTGAACCCCATAAGAAGCAAATCTCACATACGAAAACTTGAAAATGAATCACAAATGTCAAATGAGTAATGCTAATAAAGCATACAAAAAGATAAATAGAAAATACTGTCAATCAACGCAGCTCACAAATTAACGTGGGTCAACCAAATATGCTCACCTTAAGGGGAGATATCCACTTGAGGGATTTTTTTTCTCGACTCCTTTCTCCCTCATGTTTAGCCCCATTGTTTTCCTAATGTTAAGACGTTCGCCCCATTATTTTGACGATTTTAAGAACTTTCAACCCATTTCTGTCAATTTTAAGACCTTTCGTGCCATTTAGGTGTCGATTTTATCCTGGCGAGCGATAGCGAGCCTGTAATGTAAGAGAAACAGGCTTTCAGCCGAGACATTTTTCTACCGAAAAATGTACAAATTTATCTTGAACAATAGTTTTAAGTTTGATGGAAGTCTAGGGAATCGACTAAAAACCTCCCCTTAATACTGTGGATAATCAAATGTGGGTACCTTCAAAACGTAAATATATAGTACATTTTAGGTGCACATTTCTTAACATAAATAAATACATAAATAAATAAATACATAATTAATAAACAAATAAATCACAACCAGGCTGTGTTAAGGACAAGGGAAACAGTTGAAATAATAAAAATCCTTACAATATGTGTGTCATTTGCCTAAAACAAAACACTCGTCGCCTTTGTTTACAAATTATCATTCCAAACACAGATTTTACACTTAGGAGAAGACGGTATAATTCTCTCGGTGGTAAGAAACTGGATGGTTTAGGAATGTCTCGGTGCATTTTCTTCGCCATTTTTATTATTATGAGAAGTGAACTGCTTGGTAACAGTCAAGAAGTGGGTGGGAGAAAAAAAAAAAGACAAAACTACTTAAATATATTTACATGTATACACTGCCCACACAGCTATTACGATCCCTGTGAGGTGGCCAGGTAGACCAATAACAACCCTGAGAGTATGGAAAGAGGAAGGACAAAATAGTATAGATAAAAACTCTCTCCCCACCCTCCGTACCCTCCGGCAATAAGCCGTACATGAAAACAGAATAGTTTAAAAAACTTTAGAGATGGCAGAGATGAGAGCAATTGGACGATCTTTGGAGGGTTGAGAGTGGTCACCCTTCTTTGGGACAGGTTGAATGAGAGCAAACTTCCAGCAAGAAGGCAAGACGTTAGAGGAAAGACAGAGACGAAAGAGTTTGCCTGGGCAGGGAGTCAGTACGGAAGAACAGGTTTTGAGTACAACAGGAGGAACATCATCCGGTCCATATGCCTTCTTAGTAGTAAGCCCAGAGAGGGTAGAAAGTACATCCTTAGAAGAGATTATGATCTTAGGCATAAGTAAGTGAGAGGGGGATGGAGAGGGAGGAGTAGCGCCGGAATCATGCAAGGTGGAATTTTTAGCAAAAGTTTGAGCGAAGAGTTCAGCTTTGTCAGAGTAAGAGGAGACGGTGGTACCGTCAGAGTGGAAAAGAGGAGGGAAAGACGAGGAAGTAAAATTGTTGGGGAGGTTTTTGCCTAGATGCCAAAAAGCTTGTGAAGAGCTAGAGTTGGAAAGTTCAGAACATTTGTTATTGATGAAAGAGTTTTAGGCGAGTCGAGTCGAAGGAGAGATTTGGCTCGATTCCAAGCAGAGACATATAAAGTACAGGATTATTGAGTTTGAAGGCGATGGTACCGTTTGAATGCTTCCTCCTTATTGCGGACAGCAGTAGAACAAGCGTGAGTAAATCAAGATTTTTGTGATTTAGTTTGAGAGCAAAAAATTGGGATGTATGCTTTCATGCCCGAAAGGATTACCTCAGTAATGCGCTTGGCACTCTCTGAGGATCCCCGGCCACAGAAACAAAATAATTCCATGGGAATTCAAAGAAGTACTGCCGAAGAGTCTCGCTGTTGGCAGCACCATAATACCACAAGCGTTTGCGGCTGGGGGTGGTCAGAAGGACTGGAGAAACAGGATAGGTGACAGAGATGAGGTTATGATCGGAGGAGCCCAACGGAGAGAGAAGATGTACAGAATAAGCAGAAGGATTAGAAGTTAGATATAAGTCAAGGATGTTGGGCCGATCTCCAGAGCAGTCCGGGATACGGGTGGGGTGCTGAACTAACTGCTCTAGGTCATTTACGATAGAAAAGATGTAGGCTTGTTTACCAGGTTGGTCAGTGATGAACCTGTATACATATCATTCTTATTAAATCCACTTAGCCATGTTCTATCACATACGAATATTGGTGTGATTTTAATTATTTTTCATAATGTCCGCATGTTTTTGGAATTATTTTAGTTTCCCCTACACCACCAGCCTATTCTTATTACTATCGCAAGCAAAATCCTATGATGCCATTTTCCTTTGCTCTTCATCAGCCAATTCGTTTGCCTTTTCATCAAGCTAACCCTACCCTATCGTACCCTTTGCATCGAAAAAATTCTCCCTACCTCCCCCTATCCAAGCTCATCGACGAAAGCTCCTATACCTCCCCTATCCCATCCCATTCGACAATATTTCCCTATCGGCGTTCCCTTTGCATCTTCATCAAGTCTACAACACGCCTTTCCTCATTCCGGCCCCTCTCCCCTCTACTATAGCTTCTTCATCTCCTTTCATTCACCGGGTCCGCTTCATCATCTATCTCCTCCATTGGTCATTTGCCTGGCTTTAGTGGTGTACCCCCTTCAAACAACGCTGGTTGGGTCGGATTTCAGGAGTCAGTTTTTTTTTAACTCTCATTTTTTGTGTTTTCTTTTTTCGCTTTGGGTTTGTATTATCTCCATCTTCCTCTTGCACGCTCACGCACAATCTCTCTCTCCTCTCTCTCTCTCTCTCTCTCCTCTCCCTCTCTCTCTCTCTCTCTCTCTTTGTCTTTATATTAATCTATTTATTATTTTCTTAGTTTCCTCCCTAGACCTTCATAAAACTTAAAAATACACCCCCTAGACCCCCTTAAGATAAATTTGTACACTTTTCTTTAGAAAGACCGGCCGCCGGTTCCTCATACAAATATAGGCTCGCTATTGCTCAGCCAGGAAACAAAATCGACACATAAATGGCACGAAAAGGTTCTAATATTGACAACAAATGGGGTGAAAGGTCTTAAAATCGCCAAACTAATGGAATAATTGTCTTAAAATTTGAAAACTAATGGGGCTAAACGTAAGGGAGAAGGGGGGCCAGAAAAAAATAGACCATCTCCCATTAATATTGTTTTCCCTTATCATTAAATTTCAATATATGTATTTTTGTTCATATTTGTTGTTATCTATATGTATACCTTCTTCAGTTCATTTGCATATATCCATTTTCCTCTTCCTCTTACTCCAACTACCTCCCCCACTTCTTCCTCCAGCTTCTCTTCTTCTTCTTCTTCTTCTTCTTCTTCTTCCTCCTCCTCCCTCAATCTCTCCTCCCCTCCATCAAATACCTCCCTCCTAAACATTCCTCCATTCAGCCGATAAATTCCCGACGTCTTAAATAACTCTCTCTCTCTCTCTCTCTCTGCTATTCTATCCATTTATCTGGTAACGATTATTGGAAATGTACCACCCACTTTCCTTAATCTATTCATCTCACTAACTTACTCTATTCATCTCACTAACTTAATCTATTTTATCTCACTAACTTAATCTATTCATCTCACTAACTTACTCTATTCATCTCACTAACTTAATCTATTTTATCTCACTAACTTAATCTATTCATCTCACTAACTCACTCTCCTCTCCTCACTTATCCATTCAAACAAATAAACACACACACATACACACACACACACACACACACACACACACACACACACACATACACACACACACACTCTCCCTCTCTCTCTCTTTCTATCACACACAATCTTTATGTCACAAGCACACACACACACACACACACAGTCTTTTTCACGGACAAACAAACACTCTTTCTCCTCCCACACACTATCTTTACCCCCCCCCCCCACACACACACACACACACACACACACACACACACGGACACACATCACCCTTTCCCCATCTATATTTTTTGCCATTAAACCATTCCTAATATTCGTACTATCTATTGATCACAAAGGGTGGCAGCCACTTCAATGACTACTCTGAGTTTATTACAGGGATATTGATCGATACTAAAGTTTAATCCCTTCTGTACCGGCGATGTATCATGTATTATGTATCATGTATTATGTATTATGTATCATACTCACGGTACTGTTAGACGATTCTATTCAGTTTAGGAAAGACGTGACCAATTATAAGGCTATACAGACTCGATTGATCCTTTTAGCTACCATACATCCTTCCTAAGCTTCATACAATCGTCTAAATGTAGCTGATGTCAAATACAAAAAGACGTCATCGGTACAGAAGGGGTTAATCATAACAAGTGGCCCGGACATTTAACCTCTTGTAACTCAGGAAGGGCTGGAGCAAACGGGTTGTATTGATCCACACCTAATTACTGGCGGACTCTTTCCAAATGGTAGAAATCACTACTCAATTACTGAAGTCCTCATTATTAACCCTCTGACGCTTTAGACTGCTTAGGCTGGCTATCACTAGAAGATTTTATGCAAATTTGGAAGGCTTTGTGGGAATTTAAACGGTAAAGAATATCTCAATCAACCCTCTGACTTCACTATGTCCCTTCTATTCTGAATATAATCGTCTAATAGTAGCCAGAAAACAGAACGTAACTGAGTCATCGATCCTCAAAGACTATCTTAAGGGGAGATTTCCACTCGAGGGATTTTTTTCTGGACCCCTTTCTCCTTGATGTTTAGCCCCATTGCTTTTGAGATTTTAAGACGTTCGCCCTAGTAGTTTTGACATTTTAAGACATTTTGCCCCATTTATGTCAATTTTAAGACCTTTCGTGCCATTAAGGTGTCGATTTTTTCCTGGCGAGCGATAGCGAGCCTGTAATTTAAGAGCAACCGGCCTCCGGCCGGGAAATTTTTCTACCGAAAAATGTACAAATTTATATTGAAAGGGGGTCTAGGGGGTGTAATTTTAAGCTTGGTGAAAACGTAGGGAACAACTAAATACCTCCCCTTAATCAACCCTCTGACTTCCACATATCCTTCCTAATCTGAATATAATAATCGTCTATTAACAGCCAGGCAACAGAAAATAATCGTCTATTAACAGCCAGGCAACAGAAAATAATCGTCTATTAACAGCCAGGCAACAGAAAATAATCGTCTATTAACAGCCAGGCAACAGAAAATAATCGTCTATTAACAGCCAGGCAACAGAAAATAATCGTCTATTAACAGCCAGGCAACAGAAAATAATCGTCTATTAACAGCCAGGCAACAGAAATAATCGTCTATTAACAGCCAGGCAACAGAAAATAATCGTCTATTAACAGCCAGGCAACAGAAAATAATCGTCTATTAACAGCCAGGCAACAGAAAATAATCGTCTATTAACAGCCATGCAACAGAAAATAATCGTCTATTAACAGCCAGGCAACAGAAAATAATAGTCTATTAACAGCCAGGCAACAGAAAATAATCGTCTATTAACAGCCAGGCAACAGAAGTAAGTCATCGAACCTCAGAGGGCTAGTTAGTGGTGAGAGGTTGGGTTCGGGCGGCTTTCTGGCCTACTTGTCATGAACAGGGTGTATATACGACTGTCAGCAACTTAACCCATTCAGTACCAGGGACGTCCTTTTTTTATCATTTTCTGGCAACAATAAGACGATTTTCTTCAGCTTAGGAAAGACCTCTAGTAATATTTAGGCTTCAAACTATCCCAACCAACCCATTAAGCTACCACAGATCCTTCCTAAGCTGCAAAATATCGTCTAAATATAGCTCGAATGAAATATAAGACACGTCGCTGGTACTGAAACGGTTAACGGGGGGATGGTTCACATTTTGTTTGATATTTTAATTTATTTATTAGTTTGTCTAGTTTCTTCCCTAGAACTTCCCTTCAAACTTAAAAAACAAAAACAACAACAACCCCAGGATCCCCTTTCAAGATATATTTGTACATTTTTCGGTAGAAAAATTTCACGGCCGAAGGCCAGCTCCTCCTAAATTGCAGGCTAGCTATCGCTCACCAGGAAAAATCCGACGCCTAAATGACACGAAAAGTCTTGAAATTGACAGAGACAAGGAGCGAAAGGTCGTATAATTGCCAAACTAAAGGGGGCTAATTATGAGGGAGAAGGATGTCCAGAAAAACCGGCCCATTTCCCCTAAACGGTATCAGTTTATCATGACGCGTTCTTTAACCCTTACAATACCGCTGACGTCTTTTATGCTTGATTTCAGCTACGTTTAGACGATTTTATAAAGCTTAGGAGGAATATATGGTAACTATAAGGATTAATTGAGATAGTCTGTCGGCTTTTATGTGTAGAAGTCCTTAAGGGGAGATCTCCACTCGAGGGATTTTTTTCTTGACCCCTTTCTCCCTCATGTTTAGCCCCATTGCTTTTGATATTATAAAACGTTTGCCCCATTAGTTTAGCGATTTTAAGAACTATCACCCCATATTAAGACCTTTCGTGCCATTCAGGTGTCAATTTTATCCTGGCGAGCGATAGCGAGCCTGTAATTTAAGAGGAACCGGCTTTCAGCCGGGACATTTTTCCACCGAAAAATGTACAAATCTATCTTGAAAGGGAGTCAAGGGGGTGTAATTTCAAGCTTGATGGAAGTCTGAGAAACACACTAAAAACCTCCCCTTAATAAGCTAATTGAAATGGTGTAATAGTTGTCATAATATACTGGGAAGGATGTCACCGTTACTGCATGGGATCATTTTAACCTGGATCGTATTTTAAAATTTTTAGTAAGCTTAGGACAGGTCCGAGGAAGCCAGCCAGAGTGATATTTTTAAAAGACTGTACACATTTTGAGTCCTAGACATCCTTACCAAGTTATTTAATATTGCCTATTGTTAACCAAGATTTAAAACCAGATATATATAAGTGTTATAAGTACTGTAAGGGTTAATTATGTATACTATGTCCATTAGAAACGTTTTACGGTGGTTTACGACATTTTGAATATGTATATACTAAACATGGAATTATTGATTAAATTCGGAATTTTATTATTATACATTTAATATTTAACTAATTATTTATCCAGATTAATTATTTACATTTTTTGACACATTACTAATTTCTGCGTAAGTACAAACACTTTGTTATGCTGAGCTTACGAATGACCAAGTTGGAGAAACAATGATTAACGGAGGTGCATCTAACTATATTAAATTCCTAAATATTTTTCTTCAACTGAATAAAATAATTTTATATATATATATATATATATATATTATACCGGTATATATATATATATATATATATATATATATATATATATATATATATACAGTATATAAAGTGTAACTACAGTTCATTCATTGCATGAAAGCCAGAAATCGTGACTCCTAACCTCTATGACTCAAAAAGGGCTCGAACAAATGGGCTGTAAACTTCGACACCTCCTCCCTGGTTGACTCTTCCCAAATGGTATACATATTAGCTTCATTGGTAGATTTTAAGTTACAGAGGTTAGTACTTAGGATTTCTGGCTTACTTCTAACGAATGAACTAAAGTTATTTAAATTAATTTCTTTAACTTCTTTCTCAATATTTTCCAGTTTCTATCCTTTAAGTAATTTTCCTTTCGTTTCTACAAATACTCTTCTTCTCAAGGAATAGCCTCAAATTATTATTATTCCTATTCCAGTATTCTATGTCTCCTATTTTCTCCTCATTGTTTATCAACATATTTGTCTTCTTCCAAGGAAATTATTTCTTGTTCTTTTTTTTCTTCTTAGTTTTCCAACTTTGTGAGCAGTTTCTACGTCCATTTAATTCCTAACTATAGTATTTTTTCTTTTCTTGCTGTATTATATTTTCTCCGTATATTTATAATTTTCATTATACAACTTTCACTTCCGTTTCCATCTAAAACACAACCATGTCCTAAATATTTGTTATTCTACTTCTCTAATTTATCATCTTCAGTTTCTATTTCCTTTCCATCACTGACAAAACCACATATTCCTCCTCCTCCTCCTCCTCCTCTTCTTCTTCTTCTTCATGTTCCTAACCCTCATCCTGTCTGGAGCCCCAAGACAAAGGGGCCTCCGTTTAAGACCAAGCGGGAGAGAGAAATCGTTAATTAGTTTTGCATCCAAATGACTCATTCGTATTGCCTCGCTTGTCTTTAATTATTGATCTAAAGGAAGGAAGAGAGGAGAGGGAGGCTGTCTTCCTTTCCTCCCCCTCCCTCCCTCTCTCCATAACCCCTCCAAAGTGCTTCCTCTCTTTCCCTCTGACATTCGTTCAGGCCGAGGATTTTGGATTAAACTCGCCGGCAAGTCCTTAATACTTTCTGATCTCCCATATAAAATGTAACGCTTAATACAACTAAATATCCCTCACACATGCAAGGAAAATACACTAAGCATCTACAAGCAATATTCCCAAAAGCTAAGCGAGCCAAAAAGCTTCTGGTAAACGAGGAAAATGGACACGGAGGGAGAGTCGAAAAGGGTTGGAGGGCCTGTCGAAGGCGAGAGAAACATGGCCGGAGACTTGTAGCATCGCCCCGTCTAATTCTTAGGTTTTGTGGCCTTCCTCTGGTGATGGTTTGACGCAGGAGGCCCCGGGGCTAAATGATGCGAGAACAGTGGGAGAGGAGAAGAATGGGAGAGGAGAAGTATGGTGGGAGAAGGAGAGGAGAGGAGAGGAGAATGGGAAGGGAGAAGGAAAGATAAGAGCGAGGATATGATAAGAGGATTTATGTAGAATGGGGATAATGTATGGGAGAAGGAGGAGAGGAGAGGAGAATGGGAAGGGAGAAGGAAGGATAGGAGCAAGGATATGATAGAGGATTTATGTAGAATGGGAAGAATGTATGGGAGGTGAAGAGTGAAAAGAATAGGAAGGGAGAAGGAAGGATAAGAACAAGGATATGGTAGAGGATAGAGGTAGAATGGAAAGAATGTATGGGAGGTGAAGAGTGAGGGGAGAATAGGGGGAGAACAAAAGGGAAGAGAGAAAGGAAAGGAGAGGAGAGTATTGGGAAGGAGATTATGGAGGGAGGAGGTGAGGAGAGGAGAATAGGAAGGGAGAAGGAAGGATAAGAGAGGGGATATGATAGAGGATTTATGTAGAATGGGAAGAATGTATGGGAGGTGAAGAGTGAGGAGAGAATAGGAGGAGAGGAAATGGGGAAGTGAGGCAGGAGAGGAGAGCATGGATAGCGTAGTGGAGGAGTAGAGGAGAGGGGAAGTGGAAGGGTAGAAAGAGAGAATAGAAGGAATAGAAGATGGGATAGACTGAGAGGAGAATACGGAAGTTTAATTGTGAGGAGAGTATGGGAGGTGACGAATGAGGAGACAATAGAATTAGAGGAGAGAAGGGTGAGAAGAAGGAGCACGAGGAAGGGGTTAGGAGGGATGATAGGATGAGATAACAGGTTGAATGAATAAGATCAGCAATATATGGAAATATTAATTAGACATAAAAATAGAGAATGTTTAGGGTTAGATTGTATAATATTATGAAGACTTCCGTATAAATACGTAACTATAAAAGTCGTACACATACCTCTACATGATTACATTATTTATGTGAAATTAGTATGGCTATATATCAATTCAAAATAAACTACCACAAAGACTAAACCGAGTGAATGACACAATAACTGATTCATTAGTCATTTCTGATTATCCCTATGGCCGCAAATATACACGATAATATTCCCATCCCATTCTTCCCCTTCATACTACTGGTCGATCATCCTCACATTCGCATACAATACACAATCATAACCTTAGCCACTTTAAACTGCTGCTATTAATGCTCTACAATAGAACACCATAACTAACAACAACAACAACAACAACAACAACAACAACAATAGCAACAACATCAACCATATTCAACAGCAACAATAGCAATAATAACAACAACAACAACAACAACAACAATAGCAACAACATCAACCATATTCAACAGCAACAATAACAACAACAACAACAACAACAACAACAACTGAAACATATCCTAATGCTAATAATTTACAACCGAGTGCCCCAAAGCAGAAAAAAACAACTCTGAGCACAATAAGTAATGACCAACAGCTAAAACCCAATGCTCCACGAACAGAAAAATTAAGGGGAGATGGGCCGTTTTTATGGCCCCCCCCCCCTTCTTCCTCGTGTTTAGCCCCATTCGTTTTCAGATTTTATGACGTTCGGCTCTTTAGTTTGTCGATTTTAAGACCTTTCGCCCCATTTCTTTGTCAATATTAAGACCTTTCGTGCTATTTAGGTGTCGATTATATTTATTTTCCTGGCGAACGGTAGTGAGTCTGTTACTTTGAAAGAACCGGCCTTCGGCTGGGATATTTTTCTACCGAAAAATGTACAAATTAATCTAGAAGGGGGATCTAATTGATGTTTTTTAAAGTTTGATGGAGGTCTAGGGAGAAAACAACTAAAATAATAACAAGATACATAAATGATCAAATAAATACGCCCATCTCCACTTAATAACATTACGTACTAAAATCAGAACATTATAAACGGCTATTAAGGGGAGACGGGCCGTTTTTCTGGTCCCCCTTCTTCTTCACGTTTAGCCCCATTAGTTTTAAGATTATAAGAATTTCGGGCCATTAGTTTGGCGATTTTAAGACCTTTCGCCCCATTTTTGTGTTCATATTAAGACTTTTCGTGTTATTTAGGTGTCGATTGTGTCCTGGCGAGCGAAAGCGAGCCTGTAATTTAAGAGATATCGGCCTTCAGACGGGAAATTTTTCTATCGAAAAATGTACAAATTTATCTTGAGGAGGGTCTAGGGGGTGTTTTTTAAACTTGATGGAGGTTTAGAAAGGAAACAAATAAAAAACATACAAAGATACACAAATGATCAAATAAATACGCCCATCTCCGCTTAACAACCCCACGTACTAAAATTAGAACATTATATACGGCTATTAAAACTCAAGAACCCCATCTCCCTCACCTCAAGAAGAAAAAAGCGTAGCGAGAGGAAATAAGAATATGAATAATGGTAATGAATGCTCGATAAACAGAGACGCAAAGAGAGAGAAAAAATTGAAATGGAAAAGAGGGGGACGATGGGAATTGGTAAATGACTTGGTGCAAATGAGAGGCGTTGCTTGGGTGATACGCAATAGTTCTCTCCCTGGCCACTTCGCTATACCAAGAACAAACCGTCATTGCAGAGCCAAATACTATACGAATGATATAACAATAATCAGTGTTCAGAACTCTCTCAGTGTATACCCCCCCCCCCCTGCGTAGAGCACGTAGCACTCGTCTTGCAACACAATCCCACCTCTACTTTGTGCAACTCTCCAACGCAAGCGTGAAACGATATTATCAATCTAACTTTTATTCAACAGCTGAGCTCTGGAACTCTCTCCCAGAATCATTCTTTCCTTCATCCTATGATTTAAATTGCTTCAAACTCCGTGAATCCAGGCATTTTGGCTCGAACGTTCCTTGATTTCAGTTCTGCCACTCTTTCAACTCTGGGGGAGACCCTCGTCACAGGCAGTTCTGCCATTTGTCTCCCTCATTCACATAGAAAACAAAACAAAACTAGAGCGTCCGTTCATTAAGGAGGGATGGTTAATTTTTCGGACAATTTTTGTTGATTTATTTATTATATTTTTAGCTTCCTCCTTAGACCTCCATCAAACTTAAACAAATACACTCCCTAGACCCCTTTCAAGATAAATTTGTGCATATTTCGATAGTTTCTCTTAAAATTACGGGCTCGCTATCGCTAGCCAGGAAATAAATCGACACCTAATATGGCACGAAAGGTCTTGATATTGATATAGAAATGGGACGAAAGGTTTTGATATCGACAAAATAATGGGGCGAACGTCCTAATATCTGAACACTAATGGGGCTAAACATGAGGAAGAATGGGGGCCAGAAAAACGACCCATCTTCCCTTAAAAGTAGGCAAATATTGTGATCCTTAACCTCTATAACTAAAAACGAAATAAAACTAAAAACAAAAACAAAACTGACGCGCGCAATCAAGCTAACACATCTACAAAATTAGGAAGAGTCAGCCAGGGAATAGATTTAAAGATTTACAGCCCATTTGCAACTATCAAAGCATACTCTATCCTCAATAGATTATTTAAGTTCTCTAGCATTAGTTTTCAGGGGGTAGGTGTTATATATTGGTTTATGCAATTTTGTATTTATAATGATTTTAGTTGTCTTCCTGTTATTGTTATTATTATTATTATTATTATTATTATTATTATTAATATACTTTATGTTTTTTTTTAACGAATTTTCAGCCTTTTTCGTGTCTTGGCAGCGAAGGGGTCAGGCAGCGAGACGTCTTGACACCGTTCCTCCTACACTCCCCCCACCACCCCCTCCCTCGATCCCCCCCTATTATTTTTAACCCTTGCTTTTTCCTCGTTTCTTACCCCCTCTTTCCTTCCCCTTTCTCTTTCTGTCATACTTGAGGGGAAATTCGTGTTTTTTTTCGCCGAGGCTTTCATTATTATTCCTTCCGCATTTTCAACTCGATACAAAAAATCTTAATTCATTCCAACAAACCACTAAAGGGTACTATTCCTCTTAACCCCTTCAGCACGATGACGTCTTTTTACCTTTGATTCTGGCTACAGTTAGACAATTGTTATGCAGTTTAAAAATTCTAGAGGTAGATTATAAACTAATAAATATAAGCTACCCCCTAAAGTTAGAAAACAAGCTGTTCCCCTTAATCTGCCTGTACTTATTTGGTGTCTTAACCCTTTCACGCATTTTTTGAAGCAGAGGTTGCCAGATTAGCAATAAGAAATAGAGTTCTCTCACTCATATAATTACCTCTCCAAAATTAGTTTTCTACCCACAGCTAACTCAAAGACAACTGCAGAGGTTGAAGTAACTAAACTAAAGGTTTCTATATACCCCTGATGGTAAGAAAGGCTATAAAGTATCCTCAATAGGCTCAAAATCGCGTCATATGTCGGAGAGGGTTAAAATTCCGAGACTCTGGGGAACGTAATTGATGAAGACCAAGCAGTTTATGTACAATATATATTTTGTATTCTAACTGTTAGTGCCGGTCCAGTATTATGGTGTAGTAATGTACTTTCTTGTGAATAATATTTGTCAATTTAAGTAATCTTGGGAGTACGTCCTCTCAGTAGAAGGGAGAAAATAAGGAACATTTTATCAATCCCATATTCCCAGTGACAAACTCTGACTTCACACATATATATATATACTGGTATATATATATATATATATATATATATATATATATATATATATATATACTGTATATATACTGTAAGTATGCATTCATATATTCATATATACAGCTAAAGTATATATACCATGTGTGATTGTGATAATGACTGTCCTTGTTTAAAAAGTTGAAGGCGGAGAGAGAGAGAGAGAGAGAGAGAGAGAGAGAGCGAGAGCGAGAGCGAGAGCGAGAGAGAGAGAGAGCGAGAGCGAGAGAAGGTCATCTGCTGTAGAATACACATACAGTATCCGTTATTCATCATTGTATATATTGTTTTCTATAACTATCCATCTACAGTACATACTGCCTTAAGGGGGTGACCAGTTTTTTCTGGACCCCTCCTCCCTCATGTTTAGCAAAATTTTTAAGACGTTCGTTCCATTAGCTTGTCGATTTAAGACCTTTCGCCCCATTTCTTTGTCAATATTTAGACCTTTCGTGTCACTTAGGTGTCGATATTTTCCTGGTGAGCGATAGCGAACCTGCAATTTTAGAAGAAGGCCGGAACAGTTTTCTACTGAAAAATGTACAAATATATATTGAAATGAGGTCTACGGGGTGTTATTTCAAGCTTGGTGGAGGTCTAGCGAGGAAACTACAAAATACATGTATAAATAAATATATAGACAAAAAACCAAGCACCTACGCCCTTAGATGTGTAACTATCTATCAAATTGTATATTTATCTTTCTGACTTTTAATCTATATCTGTATTCGCATATAATTTAATTATGTTCATCAATTCACATTTCAATTAATGTTTTTAATGGTTTTCATGGATTTATCAACAAATTGTTTCTGCATTAAGAAGGTAGCGCCAGATTAAAAATATCCATGTAGAATTCAGCACCAAAATTTCTATCGTCAGTCAAGTAGATTATATACAGTATATACATATATATACTGTATATATACAGTATATATATAAATATTTATATATATACACTTTTACCGCATTATGTTCACTTTGCCAACTTCACAGCTATATATTTGCCAACATTTTCGATGATAATGATGCAATCTAGTGATTATATATATATTTGTTTTAAGAAAACTCTACAATTCCAAGACAAAGGTATTTATTTTTCATTGTTATTATTTTATTTAAACTATCGGTGACTGTCAAAATATTATATATATGTGGCTAAGCTACTGTGAGAACATGTTCATTGTGGGAAGGACCCCTCATAACCAAGGCTTAAATTGGATCGTTCATTTAGCATTCCTAGTCGAGTGTCACCCCGGATCCTGTGAGCAACCAACCATTCCCCCGCCTCTTTGAAATACACAAACAATCTCTCTCGCCACAATTATATTCCCTCCTCCGTCTAAATGCCAGGCTTATCAACCACTTTCTTAAAGGAGCCCATCTCACTTTTTTCCTCTTTCTCTCCCTCTCTCTCTTTGGCTTGTATGCATTCGGCCCCATTCAGCCTACTGTTTTAAGACGTTTACCCCCATCCAGGTATCAATATTTTCTTGGCGAGCGGTAGCGAGCCAGCATATATATATTTTTGTTTTGACAACAAGCTAAATTTGTACATTTTTCGATAGAAAAATGTCTCCGGCGAAGCCGGATTTCTCCATACAAAGCTGGCTCGCTGTCGCTCGCCAGGAAGAAGTCGACACCTGGATGGGGATAAACGTCTAATAGTTGGCTGAATGGGGCAGAATGGATACAAGCCAGGGAAAGAGAGAAAAGTAGAGAAAGATAAAACAAAAAAACGGTGACCCCCTTAAATTAGATCGTGCATTTAGCATTCCTAGTTGAGTGTCACCCCGGAT
Source organism: Paralithodes platypus (assembly GCA_032716605.1). NCBI lineage: Eukaryota > Metazoa > Arthropoda > Malacostraca > Decapoda > Lithodidae > Paralithodes > Paralithodes platypus. The sequence continues at coordinate 11,752,194 of CM064528.1, read as the reverse complement.
TCTGTGAGCAACCAACCATTCCCCCCGCCTCTTTGAAATATACAATCTCCTTCGCCACAATTTATACAAACAAATTTATACAAACAATCTCTCGCCACAATTATATTCCCTCCTCCGTCTAAATGCCAGGCTTACCAACCACTTTCTTAAGATTTCTCGACTGTCTCACCGCCAAGTCTCTCCTTTTGTTTTCTTTGTGGGAGTGTCAGGGCGTAATCAGGGAACACAGACATTAGAATAATTGCGCTCTGGCTTCTGGTGAATTTCAGTTCATTATTGGTGACACTTTAGTCTATCAACGGAGGTGTATTTGTCCTGCATATGAATACGCCACAAGGACCCACATCCCTCAAGGACCCGTAAGGACCCAAAATGGCCCATAAGGACCTCCTCCAGAAAGCCCATAATGGCCCTAGGCCATGAGGGATGTGGCCCCCGTCCCTCATCCCACTAAAAGGAGGGCTGACATGCGTAATTGCTGGATATTCTTGATTGTTTGGTATGACGGGACATCAAGAAACACTGAAAGGTTTTATCCCCGCTTGTCGCCAGCAATTTACCCCAACACTTGAAGCCTTTTGTTGTGGGGAGGCTGGGCGGGCGGTGATAATGGTCTTGTCGTTTCTTTTTCTCTCCTGAAGGCGCTGACGAGGGAGGAGGGAGATTTGTTCTAAATTCAGGAGGAGTGACACACGCTCTTGGGTTTCTCTTGTGGAGGTGTCTTGGGGTGGAAGTGGAAGGGAGGGGGCTTACTCCTCCTCCCTTACTCCCTCCCTACACCTAACCCCCTCCTCCTCCCTAGCACTCTCACTCATATTCTCTCTCTCTCTCTCTCTCTCTCTCTCTCTCTCTCTCTCTCTCTCTCTCTCTCTCTCATGTATTTACTCCTTTCCGACCCTTGTTATTGTTCTTCTTCTTCTTCTTTTTCATATTCTTCTGATTGTTTCACTCCTTCCTTTCTCCTGTTTCGACGTGTCTTTCTAGCATTATAAATGCATAGCTTACTCATTAATGATTCCCAATTAAATCCCCCCCTCTCTCTCTCTCTCTCACTCACTCTCTTCATCTATGCTATCCTTGTCTTCCACTTTCCTTTATTTGGGGTTTTGCTATCTCTACTAGAATTATGGTCCGTGAGGCCATTGAATGTATGTAAATCTATGTCTGTCTCTCTCTCTCTCTCTCATTCACTCTCTCTCACTCCCACTCAGTCTCACACACACTCGCTCTCTTTCTCTCTCTTTCACACACTCTAACACACACACACACACACACACACACTCTAACACACACACACACTCTAACACACACACACACACTCTCTCTCTCTCTCTCATTCAATCTCTCTCTCTCTCTCTCTCTCTCTCTCTCTCTCTCACTACCACTCTAAACCACTGTTTGGACACTTGATCCTCAGTGTTTTGGACAAGTAGCCTAGAGGGGTCACTAGACCTATTGTGCTTGATTTCGTTTGTACTCCTTGGTACTGTGACTCACAAACACACACACACACACTCTCTCTCTCTCTCTCTCATTCTCTCTCACACTCTCTCTCTCTCTCATATCCCCATCTGTGACTTATGAGCTCCTTCCCTCTCCCAAGCACCCCTTCCCAAGAGACACAACCTAACCCTGCCTTCATCGTGATAGATAGTGCCTCCCAGCGATAGATAATGCCCCACCCCCCTCCCCCTCAGTCATATATTGTGATGAATGGTTGGCTATAGAGTGGTGGGTGTGATAGATGTATGGAGTTATGGTAGATGCATAGATTTGTGGATTTATAGAAGATACATATAGTATTCTTCGCACCTCTGTTCCCCCTCGTCAGATTTTGTGATAGATGGCAAGTTATAGAGTGGCAAGCATTATAGGGGTATAGAGCTATGGTAGATAAATAGAACTGTGGAGTTATAGAAGATACATAGCCCCCCCCCCCCCTCCCCGTCAGATATTGTGATGGATGGTTGGCTATAGAGTGAAGCGTATAGCAGATATATAAAACTATGGGAGGTGTATATAGAGCTGAGGATTTATATAAGATACATAGCCTCCCTCCCCCCTCGTCAGATATTGTGATAGATGGCAGGCCATAGAGCGGAGAGTATGATAGGGGTATAGAGCTATGGGAGATATATGGAGCTGAGGATTTATAGAAGATATACAACTTAAACTGAGTAGATATAGACGATGGATTCAGATGAATATTCAAAATATTGGGCGTTTCTCTTCTAGATGCGATAGAATGATATGATAATAATTATGATATATGATAGTATGGGTATGGGTGCTAGTTATAGCTATGTGAGCACTTATAGATGATAAATAGCTTAACCCCATTTGGTCCGAGAGGGATCTTTTTATAACTCCCCCTGTTTCGATTCATTAGTTTGGATATTTTAAGACGCTTTGCGCCATTAATTTGGCGATAATATGACTCCGTTCAAGTGTCGTTTGTTTTATAGGCGAGCGATAGCAAGCCTGTAAGTGAGAAGAAATCGGCTTTCGGCCAGGACATTGTTCTATCTACAGTAGATTTTGAGTTAAATTGAAATAAGTGAAAGGAGATAAAAGAAGACTACATTACGGTAGTTGAATAGATGCAGAATTTAGACAATATAATTAAGGGTACCGTGTGGAGAGTATATACTTATGAGGGAATAGATCATAGATGACGATATCCAACACATTGATGAGGCTATACTTAGAGATAAATACAAAAGGATTACAGCTGAGACGTTAAAAATTATATCAAACAATAAAGAATTTATAATTATGATCTCAAAAGGATTTATATGAAAAAAGGCTTCATAGTTGTGAAAGGGTTAAGGGGAGGTATTTAGTTTGTTCCCTAGACCTCCATCAACCTTAAAATTACACCCCCTCGAGTCCCTTTCAAGATAAATTTGTAAATTTTTCGGTAGAAAAATTTCCCGGCCGAAGGCCGGTTCCTCTTATATTACAGGCTCGCTATCGCTCGCCAGGATAAAATAGACACCTGAATTGCACGAAAGGTCTTAATATGGGGTGAAAGCTCTTAAAATCGCTAAACTAATGGGGCAAACGTTTTATAATATCAAAAGCAATGGGGCTAAACATGAGGGAGCAAGGGGTCAAGAAAACAATCCCTCAAGTGGAGACCTGCCCTTAACTACATAGTTCATCTACTGCACAGTATGTATAGGAGATGCAATACTACATCTACTGCATAGTATGTATAGGAGATGCAATACTACATATATATAAACAAACACGTATAGGCGAAGTAAAGAGTTCCAAGACGATAATCATTTTAGCTTACCTGATGATGTATTATTATAATTGAATTTGATTATTTATTCTGTAATATATACAGTACTAGTGTATTATCTACGTGTCGCTTGGAAAACATTAGCTTAGCGAGCTCAGTTCAAATTAATCAAACATTTGATTTGTACTCTGCTATGTTTCCTTTTTAAATCTAAATAAGGATTTTGAATTTGAATTTGAACCATTAGCTAGGTGTACTAAGATATTATTTTAAAACTACCACAAATATAACATAAGTTGGATTGCAGATTCTAGACCACATCTATTCATTCAAATACTTTACATTATTATGCAAATATCGATATTGAAAGTAAATGTCCATCACAACTACCGTAATTACATATACGTAAACAATATACAATACACAATTTACCACCATTACGTATGTAGCCTAAAAGTATAACAATTACAACACCAACCACAACCCGTCCCTCTCCTGAACTACTGTACAAAGTTGACGAACATGACCAAACCGCCACATATACCACACTCACAATTAAATATGCCATCATAATTACAAATCCCTTCCAAACTCTTTGTATTTTGTAATCCAACATCTATTGCAATTATAAATGCATTGAATAATAATAAATATAAATTATATATACACACAAAAATACATAAATACTGTATATATAAATTATATAAATACACATAGATTATAAATCATCATGCTATAATATTAAAAATCACATTTTCCACAACAGTTACAAATATCACTAAGATACCACAAAATACAAAATCTCCCGATAACATAATAACAAACCTACAAAGATAACACTACTACCACACCCCATGCTACCACAATTACAGCATCCCGACCACAACTACCACAATTAGCCCCTACCACAACTCCCCCCCCCCCACTCCCTACCACCACCAGACATAGAGTGCTCGAACATTTGAGCCAAAATAGAGTCATTCCAAACTTGCAGGAGGACGGAGCGAGACCATCAGGGTATCATATTTTAGATGGACCTACCTAACTACCAACTCTGACTTCAAGGCTTCACTATCAGCGGCTTCTATTATTATATTTTGGTTTCTCCCGTTCTCTCTGTTCTCATTTATTGTCTCTTGATTTCTTTATTCTGTTTGTCTTATAAATGTACTGGAGATAAACAATTCCGGTATTATATTTTAGATGGACCTAGCTAACTACCAACTCTGACTTAAAGGCTTCACTGTATATAGCTTCAGTTGCTTCGTTTGGCTTCTCTAGCTTCTATATAGCTTTTTCTTAATGGCTTCTTTCGTTTATTGTTATCTTTAGTAAATATACTGGCTAGAGACCATCAGATTATCATATTTCAGATGGACCTAGCTAACTATCAACTCTGAATTGGCTTCTCTTGCTTCTATATAGCCTTTTCTTAATGGCTTCTTTCGTTTATTATTATCTTTAATAAATATGCTGGCTAGAGACAATCAGATTATCATATTTCAGATGGACCTAGCTAACTATCAACTCTGAATTCACCGCTTCACTGTATCTGGCTTCTGTTGTCCTCCTTTGGCTTCTCTTGCTTCTATATAACTTTTTCTTAATTGCATCTTTCGTTTATTTCTATATCTATAAACTGGCTAGAGGTTAAGTGAGCTAGTTCGAAACCTGTTAATTGCTAGAGGCCCATTATAAACTAAACACAATTGTCTACTAGTAGCCAGAGTAAAGCCATATGAACGGCACCGGTACTGAAAAGGTTACTTGAACTATTGAGGAGTATAGTCATCAGGGTATCATACTTTAGCTTCAAGGCTTCATTTAACCCCTTGAAGCTCTGACGCGTTTTAGCAGTTTATTTTGGCTATCATTAGACGATTTTATGCAGCTTAGGAAGGATCTGTGGGTATTAAAAGGGTAAATACTATCTCAAACAACCCTTTGAATTTCATATACCGTTACTAATCTGAATAACATCGTCTAATAGTAGCCAGAACATAGAACAGAAACGCGTATTGGAGCTTGAAAGGGTTAACTTACGTTCCCTTCAAGCTTCTCTTATTCAGCTTAGCTTCTCTTTCTCTTTCCTGGTTTGCTATTATATGGATTATATAACCCCCCATTGACAGTCAATATTTACCGATTCCTAAACTATTAAGGCTGTTAAAATAGAAATGAAGAACAGGCTTGGGGGATTTGCCGCTACCTACACACACACACACACACACACACACACACACACACACACACACACACACACACACACACACTCTCTATCTCGCCCGCTATTTTTTTTTCTCTCTCTCTCTCTCTCTCTCTCTCTCTCTCTCTCTCTCTCTCTCTCTCTCTCTCTCATATCACCACCTTTCCAACCAGTGTAATACATATCCCTATCGCTCCCTGCCCTTTCATCTCCTCTCCTATTCATCTCTCTCATATGCAGACAGAGGACTTATCTATCTATCTGGCTGTGTTTGACTATCTATCTATCTATCTATTTGTCTATCTATCTATATATCTATCTATTTGTCTATCTATCTATCTATTTTCTATCTATCTCTCTCTCTCTCTCTCTCTCTCTCTCTCTCTCTATATATATATATATCTGTTCATCTATTCAGCTATCTATCTACGGTATCTAACCAAGTATTTTTATATTTGCTAATGCTTTATTTCCGTTTCAATTTATCCCTTTAATTATTCCTATTCATATGTTAATATATTTTTTCTGTGACACTTTCTATATACATCTAGCCTTCTAAGTATATATATATATATATACTGTGTATATACTGTTTTTAGCTATATACATGATAATTGCAATCTTCACAGTTCCCTTTCTTTCTTTAGTATTTCTACCTATCCCCCTCTATCCAAAACCCCTTCTCTCTCTCTCTCTCCCTCTCTCTCTCTCTCTCTCTCTCTCTCTCTCTCTCTCTCTCTCTCTCTCTCTCTCTCTCTACGTTATTATCTCCCTGTCATTAGGCGGGATGCAAATGAGTCTAATGATCTCATATCTAAATATTGGGAAGGGTTGCCGGCCCTCCGAAATCCTCATTAGAGATCCTTTTGGGGGAAGACAGAGATCGGAGTAATTTCAGTCGGTATCAGACGAGTTTTTTTTTTTGTATTGGAGTAATTTTATCCGAGTCTGGGTTACCGCTATAGGCTCTTGAATAATTTGCATATATTTGTGCCATTTGTGTTTAATTTGACTTGATTATGATAAGAGTTGTGCTATCAGTTTCGAAACACACACACACACACACACACTCTTTCTCTCTCTCTTTATCTCGCTCTCTCTCACATACACAAACAGACACACTCTCCCTCACACTCACCCCCCCCCTCTCTCTCTCTCTCTCATCTAAATCATCAATCTCATCAGCTATAACCCATCCATCCCATCTCTCTAAAACTCCCTCCTCTCGCTTCGGCTATATCGCTGGTTGCCTCTCCCCTGACGAGTTCGGCGCCGCGGCAGCAGCCAAGGATTCAACAATCATCATAACCGGAGCAATATCGGCTCAACCAGTACCCCCCCCCCCTCCCCCCTCCCATCCCTTTGGTAACCTAGCCCAAACCACTATCCTGGACCCGAAGTATTATGTGTAACCTAAATGGGTGGTTTCGTTTGTTCTAGGACACGATATTTTGCCTCTATAATTTGTTTTAGTTAAAACTGTACTTCAGAGGCTATCAACCCTATTGGAGCAATATGGAAGTCAAGAATATTTTCATGACTGGAGCCCCTTTTCGAGAACTCCAGTCCCTCGTTATTTGTTTATTTTGTTTTGGCTCGTTTGGAAGCATCGAACTTGTTTAAGTGAATCTTTGAAATTCAATAAACTGGTAGAGATTCAATGTCGAAAATTTAAGAACAGCGCTTATTATTATTATTATTATTATTATTGATCTGGCATATAATAATCAAGCTTACTCTAATTTACTTCTTGCTTTTTACATGTAACTAAAAGGAATCAATAACAAATACAGAATATTACAGCAGTATTGTACAGACTTTATGTCGACAGTAATCAGACTATATCAAATGTTGCCACATGAACACTCTAAAACACATATTGTGGTTCTTTCTAACTCCTAGAACTGCTTAAAATTAATCTTATAAATGCATAAAGTAGGTAAAAAATGGAAAATAATATTTGATTAATTCCGAGATAGTTTCGAATATATCAAGGCAGTATTTGCGACTAGAGTAATCGAGCAAATATTTCTAACATTTAGGAAGAGTCAGTCAGTCAGATGTGCACAAATTACAGACAATTTGCTCAAGCCCTTTTTGAGTTACAGAGGTTAGAGGTCATGATTTCTCGCCTACTTACAGCAAATAGACTATAGACCACAGGAAGTTTCCGAAGAAGGTTACATATAATAGCCCGGTGTACAGGTCCGGTCAATGAGTGAAGCCAGTGGTCGTCCATTTGCAACATTACCGAAGCTGCCCATTGCAAACCGGCTGCATACCGGACATTGCAATATAAAATATGATGCAGCCCAGAGATCCTATAGTAGCGGAGATCGGCCAACCTCCGCCATATTGGTAGCCACTGGTGATATTTCCGTCTCTTTACACTCAAATATCGCCATACTACTTCATTACACTAAACAAGCACACCACACTTCTTTCTGCCACAAAAACAAAACAAAAAATAACAATAAAATAACAAATATAATAAAATAAATAAATAAATAAATATATAACAACAATAAAATAAAAACATAAATCTCACTCTTTCAACTCTGGGGGAGGCACTTGTCACAGGCAGCTCTACCTTTTGTCTCCCTCATCCACATAGAAATAAAACAAAACATCGGCATACTGGTACAAAATATATATATATAGTTTGGTCATTGGATATACTTTCTACATAATCAAATATATAATAAAACGTCGTTCTTTGATAATTGACAAGGGACTGGAGTTCTCGAAAAGAGGCTTCAGAGACTTTATTCTTGACTTAGAGTGTGCTGGCTTCATAATCCAAAAGGGTTGATAGCCTCTGAAGTCCTATTTTAACTAACTAACTTGATAATTGAGGCACTAATAAAGCGTACAAGGATAAGGAATGGCCAGTTTCTCTTACTAAAGGATCTCTAATGGAACCTAGATACTGAAGCCGGTATCACACGAGCACTCTTTCCCCCAGATCTATATTGGCAATTTTGGTTTGGTCTGCCTTCCATTTGCAAGGCCTATCCTCCATTTTTAATGACTGTATCCCATTTCCATTACAAACCATTAATTCGTAATAGCTTCCTGTTCTCTCTCTTTTCTTTTTTAATATTCCTCTCCATTTCCCCCATTTCTTCGCATTACTTTTATTATAACCTTCCCGTTTATTATAACCTTCCCTTTTATTATAGCCTTCCCTTTTATTATAACCTTCCCGTTTATTATAACCTTCCCTTTTATTATAACCTTCCCTTTTATTATAACCTTCCCTTTTATTATAACCTTCCCTTTTATTATAACCTTCCCTTTTATTATAACCTTCCCGTTTATTATAACCTTCCCTTTTATTATAACCTTCCCTTTTATTATAACCTTCCCTTTTATTATAACCTTCCCTTTTATTATAACCTTCCCTTTTATTATAACCTTCCCTTTTATTATAACCTTCCCTTTTATTATAACCTTCCCTTTTATTATAACCTTCCCTTTTATTATAACCTTCCCTTTTATTATAACCTTCCCTTTATTATAACCTTCCCGTTTATTATAACCTTCCCTTTTATTATAACCTTCCCTTTTATTATAACCTTCCCGTTTATTATAACCTTCCCTTTTATTATAACCTTCCCTTTTATTATAACCTTCCCGTTTATTATAACCTTCCCTTTTATTATAACCTTCCCTTTTATTATAACCTTCCCTTTTATTATAACCTTCCCTTTTATTATAACCTTCCCTTTTATTATAACCTTCCCTTTTATTATAACCTTCCCTTTTATTATAACCTTCCCTTTTATTATAACCTTTCCCTTTTATTATAACCTTCCCTTTTATTATAACCTTCCCTTTTATTATAACCTTCCCTTTTATTATAACCTTCCCTTTTATTATAACCTTCCCTTTTTCCATCCCTAACCAACCCCTTCACTTTCCTTCCATGCGCAAATCCTCTCTATTTCTTTTCCAATCCTTTCTTCTCAATTCCCCTACATTCTCTCTCTGTTCTATTTCCGACCCATTTCCATTGCCATTTTCCCAATTCCCTTCCGTCATCACCATTCTTTCCCCTTAATCCCCTCCTCTTCCCCCTCCACCGCTTGGGTTCCCTATGGCCCTGTCCTCTCCCTCTTCATCAAAACTATACTTCACCTTCACTAATACCCCCTCATCCTATCACCATCACCATCCCAACCTATCCCATCCCCTGAATCCCTAGCCATCCCTCGCCATCCTAATTCTTTCATTTATATGCTCTCCCCTCTCCTCCGCCTCCCTGCCATCTCCCCCCCCCCCTCCTCCCTCTATACTTCCCTTTAGTAATACCACCTCATCCCACTACATCACCATCACATCCAATCCCTTGAATCCCTAGCCATACCTCTCCCATCCCTCGCCATCTCCATTCTTTCGTCTCTATTCTCTCCCCTCTCCCTCGCATCTCTCCCCCTCCCCCCTTTCCCTCTAGTAATACCCTTTAGTAATACCCCTTCATCCCACCGCCATCACCATCCCATCCCATCCCATTCCTTGAATCCCTAGCCATTCCCCTCCATATCCCATCCCAATTCTTTCATCTATATTCTCTCCCCTCTCCTCCGCCTCCCTCCTCCCCTCTTTGCCTGTCTCCTCCCTCTTGGTCAAAAGTATACTTCGCTCCACTAATATCCCTCTCCCTCTCCCTCCCCCCTTCCTGAATATCCAGCCATTCTGTGGAAGCCTGCCCCCCACCCCTACCCCTCGAACGCCCTCTCTATCGATTCCGGAGATGAGCCCGCGCCGATGTTAATGTTTTAATTCATAATAAATGACTGCAATTAACGGGCCTCTAGATATCATAATTTTCAGTCAATGTGGTAAATTGCACTGGGATCGGCGGGCGATTCGAACTGGGTTGCAAGGGCGGATCCAACTGCCAGCGACGAAGGGATCCAAGCGAGATTTCCAGCCTTACGGACGGGAGAAATACGGTTCCCTTTGGCTTGGAACCCCCGGCCCTCGCTCGCCGGATAGGCCCGTGTGCCAGTTGATGAGAGAAATAAAGATTAGGAGAACGGGAAACGTGTAAGCGTAAGATACAAGGTGATTAATGGGTATAGACAGTAGCGGGAGCCTCGCTCGCATAAGACCGGGGGAAAAAATACGGGTGATTTGTGGCCGTGTGGGGGGCTGAAAAAGGGGGGCAGGGGGGCGTCAATGAGGGGGAGGGGGGAGTATAAATAAGAGGGGGTGGGGGAGGCTGGGGTTTCGATTGGAGTAGGGGGTTGGGGGAGCTTGATGAGGAAGGAGGAGAAGGGAGTCGATTAAAAAAATGGAAGAGTGAGATGGGATCGAGGCATAGGGGAAGGGAATGCTATGTAGGGCAGGATCATATATATATATATATATATATATATATATATAGAGAGAGAGAGAGAGAGAGAGAGAGAGCACTAAGTAAGATGAACGGAGGTCACTGTGTTATTGGAAATGAGAGCAAGGGGGATTATTGGGTTGAGTGGTGGAGAGAGGGTGGAGATAGAAGGATGGTAATAGAAGGATGGTGATGGAATGGTGGAGAGAGAATGGTGGAGATAGAAGGATGGTGATAGAAGGATGGAGATGGAAAGGTGGAGATATAATGGTGGAGATGGAATATTGGAGGTAGAATGGTGGTGAGTGGTGAAATGAAATGGTGGAGAGAGAATGGTGGAGATATAATGGTAGTGATAGAATGGTGGTGATATAATGATGAAGATAGAATGGTGGAGAGAGAATGGTAGTGATAGAATGATGGAGATGACTTGATGGTGGATAAAGAATGATGGAGATAGAATGATGGAGATAGAATGGTGGAGATACAATGATAAAACATACTAATTAATCTAGATGGGGGATATAATGGATGTTTTTTTTTAAAGCTTGATGGATGTCTAGGGAGGAAACTAGAAAAATAATTAATACATGCAAATATCGACCAAAAAGTGAACCATCCCCCTTTAAGGAGAAAATCGGGATAACTTCGAAAACTTAGGCCCGGATTTATGTCGTTGAGTGTACTGTACCTCTCTCTTCTTCTTCTTCTTCTTCTTCTTCTTTTTCTTCTTCTTATCTATCCCTTCCTTCAACTTTCCTTTTCTATTGGATATGGCATCTCTACTAGAATTAAGTCCTGGCCACCTCGTTTGGATCGTAAGGTCTGTGTGGCCAGTGTATCAATGTAAATCTATGTACAACCTTTCTTCCCAAAACTGCAGGGATTTAACCTCGACTCTCTCTCTCTCTCTCTTAAGTGGGATTCCCGCGTCTGTCTCTCACTAAATCCCCCTCACTCTCACCCCCAACATTTTGTCACACGATAAATCCCTCACCGTAATGTAATTAGTCATATTGTTAATCCTGCGGCGACTAGCGAAAATCCCTATAAATCCCCCCCAGCTCTCTTGTGACCCGGCTTGTCAAGTCGGGTGTAATCCCCTGTTGACGATGGTTAGGTGGGGAAGATTACATGGCCGGGTGAAGAATTGGGGATTGTTGGTAATTATGGGAATGGCAATAATAACAACATTATCTATTCTACTACTATTTCAACTACTCACATTACTACAACTACTACTACTACAACTACTACTACTACAACTATTTTTTTTTTTTTTTTAAACAACCACTCAGCCTGTGCATCCCCTCTTTGGACCCTAAATCCGGTCAGAACAGTAATCAAAGCGCCCGACTTGGTAGTCATTCAGCTACTTCCTATTCCGGGGTGAGCACTCAGACTAATCATGGTGGATTACTACTACTACATTGATTTTTATTTAATATTTTTCATACATTTTATTTTATTACTACTACCACCACCACTTCCACCACCACCATCACCACCACCACCATATATTTAATATTGTGCACATATTTTATTTTACAAGCATCAGACACTACTATTATAAACCATGCAACTTCAATCCAGTCTCCTTCCTATGCGACCCTCTGCTACCGCTGCCTCGTAGTCCACTTCTGCCACCGTCACTGGTTTTGGTGCAGACCGTCTTGTTCCCCGCAGGCATAGTACTGAGCAATGAGAAAGATAGACGGCACCTCATCCAGGCTACGACGTGGCTCCTAGGCTGTTGCTTCTTCTCTGCGATGATTTCTGCTAGCCTTCAATAGAAGCACTGGGCCCTGGGTCCCATCCCTCCAGCTGTGGTGAATACTAGTGGGGTAAGGCTGCCCTGTTCGACATTTAAGATCCTTTCCCCATATACCCTGACCTTCTCTTTTTCGTTCCTCTTGTGTGCCGCATCCAGGGACAGCTCTCTGTAGCTGTGGGCCATTGGGTCAAATACTCTTATGTCAAAGAACGCGCGCTGTGCGTTTGCCCAAAAGCCTCTTGCACTAACGTCCAATCTTGCTTCAATGGATATATTTCAGAAATCATGCAAAGGATATTGTACACGAAGGCCGACACAGCTTGGCATAAGTATCAAATGTAATCTATTCCGGTCAACATTGGGGGTGACTAACATGTACTTACATATAGAAATATACGTGCCTACATATCAAAATACTTCAACACAGCCAGGATTCGCACCTAACACAGTAGGGTCATTTCGGCTTGGATGCCACTACACCATATTAGTTATCCCCCAATGTTGGTCAGGTTATATTAAATGTGATTTCAATGCCGAGTTAAGTCAGTCATAGTGAAACATATATGTTGTACTTTCTCTTGAATATGGGTCTAAAATTCCGTGATGGATTTGAAACTTAGTACCAAGCTGGATATGACCAAATTTGGCAAAGAATAATGGTAAGTACAATTTAACGACCTCATTGAGTAGTGGTATCGAAGCCGAGAGTCGAGGCTTTAATCCTGGTCGAGCAATGACATTTATCTTTCAATTTATATGTTATGAATACAGATAGAATACACACAATAGTTATCCCCCAACACCCACACTAGAATGTACATACACACACACACACACACACACAGACAAACAACCTATACACACACAGACACCCACACACCACACCCACACAGACACAGACCCCCCCCCCCCACACACACACCAACACCCAAATACCACACAGACACAAGCACACACACACACCGACAACCCACCCCCACACAAACAGACACACCAACTACACCACCCACACCCACACACGACACAGGCACACACATACCGACATCCACACACCACACAGGCACCTTCCCCCCCCCCCCCCCCCAACACACAAACAGACACCTACGCACCACACAGGCACACACACACACACACACACACACACACACACACACACACACAGCAACTCTGACAGCGGCCGTAACTCCAGCCAGAAGTAATGCAGGGAATCGGTTGAACTTGTCGCACATTTCCTCCCGGGCCCTGGATAGGTAGACCAACAAATTCCCAAGAGTTAGCCGGTATTTTAAGGCTGGGGATTAGCTACTGCCCCCCGGAGAAGTAATGGAGTTGTAAATACGATAAACCACGGGGGGCAGGAGGGGGGCGTAGCGAGGGGGGCAGCAGAGGGAGATGTTGAGGTGGATTTACACAAGGGCTCATTTCCGGCAACTTTGGATCCATAACTTGATTCGGGCCGCATGTTTAAGCTACTTGGCCCTGGTATGGACAACTAGACTGAAGGTAGACTATCGCAGGTGATCAAAATCTCATGATATATACTCCAGAAGCCGTCACATTTGAGTTGCGAAGTAAAATTGCCAGAAAAGCCTTCGTGTAAATCTGTCTTAAGCAGCCGTACCGGGGTGGGTGGGTGGGTGTATGTATTAGTATGATTTAAAGGGGGTTAAGCTGGTGCTGGGGATGGGGGGGGGGAGGAGGGCTGCCTCTTAAAGCTGCAATATTGATACTGTAAATAGTAAAGAATATAATGTATTTAATTGAAATGGATTTGATATATATTGCCTATATTATTTATCCACTTAAGTGGTGTTTAACTGTAGTGGAATTTGATGTGATGCCTCTTTTGCAGTCAATTATATATATAGGCCTATATATAGAGTTCAGCCGGAATTATATTTAATTTGGTGTTTATTGAAGTCTTTATTTATACCCTGTACTGCACATACAGTTTATAATGAAAGCATAATAAAGATGTTTAATTTGAATTTGAATTAGTATAATATATACTGTACATTAAAATGTTGTTATGTGATTGACAGTCTATTTATTTACAGGTACAGTATATATTTATTTATTGTTTTAGTTTCCTCGCTAGACCTTCATCAAGCTCAAAAACACACGCTCCCAAGACCCCCTTCAAGATAAATTTGTAAATTTGTCTATAAACAATTTTCTGGCCTGGCCGAAGGCCGGTTTCGACATTTTAATGGAATGAAAGGTCCTGATATTGATATAGAAATGGGAAGAAAAGTTTTACAATCGACACCCTAATGGCCCGAACGTCTTAAAATCTGAAAACTGATGGGGCTAAACATGAGTACGAAGGGGGACGAGAAAAAACGATCCATCCCCTCCTTAACTCTAAACTTATAAACCAACTAAATAATATCAATCCACCTTAACTGCATCAAATAATATCAATCCACCTTAACTGCATCACATAATATCAATCCACCTTAACTGCATCAAATAATATCAATCCACCTTAACTGCATCAAATAATATCAATCCACCTTAACTGCATCAAATAATATCAATCCACCTCCACTGCATCAAATAATATCAATCCACCTTAACTGCATCAAATAATATCAATCCACCTTAACTGCATCAAATAATATCAATCCACCTTAACTGCATCAAATAATATCAATCCCACCTCCACTGCAATCAAATAATATCAATCCACCTTAACTGCATCAAATAATATCAATCCACCTTAACTGCATCAAATAATATCAATCCACCTTAACTGCATCACATAATATCAATCCAACTTAACTGCATCAAATAATATCAATCCACCTTAACTGCATCAAATAATATCAATCCACCTTAACTGCATCAAATAATATCAATCCACCTTAACTGCATCACATAATATCAATCCACCTTAACTGCATCAAATAATATCAATCCACCTTAACTGCATCAAATAATATCAATCCACCTTAACTGCATCAAATAATATCAATCCACCTTAACTGCATCAAATAATATCAATCCACCTTAACTGCATCAAATAATATCAATCCACCTTAACTGCATCAAATAATATCAATCCACCTTAACTGCATCAAATCGTCTAATGTTAGCCTTAGTAAAAGGTAAACAAGGCGTCATCTTGCTGAAGGGGTTAAGGTCAGCCCAGAATATAAAACAAAAACACGTTCTTATAAATTATACTGAGAGAGAAAACTGAAAGAGGTTCGACTTTGAAAATGATATCGTATTAAAGAACGTAAGTCCTGATGGATGAAGAATAAACGCTGTTACCGGTATAGGCTAATACGAAGGAAATTAAAGTAGGAAAGCTCTGTTAAGGGGAGATATCCACTTGAGGGATTTTTTTCTGAACCCCTTTCTCCCTCATGTTTAGCCCCATTGCTTTTGAGATTTTAAGACAGTCGCCCCTTTAGTTTGGCGATTTTAAGAACTTTCGCCCCATTTCCGTCAATTTTAAGACCTTTCGTGCAATTTAGGTGTCGATTTTATCCTGGCGAGCGATAGCGAGCCTGTAATTTAAGAGGAACCGGCTTTCAGCCGGGAAATTTTTCTACCGAAAAATGTACACATTTATCTTGAAAGGGGCTCAAGGGGGTGTAATCTTAAGCTTGATGGATATCTAGAGACCAAACTAAAAACCTCCCCTTAAGGGGATAGTGGCTAGATTTTGGTTTATATATATATATAAATATATATATATTAATATATTCTTTAGTTTCCTCCCTAGACCTCCATCACCTTTAATAAAACATCCATTAGATCCACCTACGAGATTAATTTGTACATTTTTCGGTAGAGAAATGTCACGGTCGAAGGCCGATTTCTCCACAATTACAGGCTCGCTATCACTCGTACGGAAAAAAATCGACACCTAAAGGCACGAAAGGTCTTAATATTGAAACAAAAATGGGGCGAAAGGTATTAAAATCGACAAACTAATGGGCTAACGTCTTAAAATACCAAACTAATGGGGCTAAGCATGAGGAAGAACGGGGGCCAGAAAAATAACCCATCTCCTCTTATTGTTACTTTATAATATTGTAGCTAAATAACAAAATAAAATAACAATAAAACACAAAATAAATAAAATAAATAAATACATAAATACAAATTATACTGTATAGGCCTACACGTGAAGAGGATTACTGATTCTAATTAATTGCATATACCGGAAGTGGATTACATAATAGCGTACATATGGCGTGATTAATAGCCAGATGGTAGATTATTTAATTACGCTACTTGGATATAATTTATGAGGAGCAAGTTCGGGGCAGGGTAAATGCTTCCTAAACCTGCGTTATTGATACTCTAATTATGGGAGAAAAGGATGTGTGTTTAAATGAGTGGGAGTGTACGTACGTACATTAGATTACTGAGTGGGTCGTATATGGATTTAATATAATATACCGAGTTTTCGAGTGTGTGTGTGTGTGTGTGTGTGTGTGTGTAAGAGAGAGGGAGACAGAGAGCAAGAGAGAGAGAGAGAGAGAGAGAGAGAGAGAGAGAGAGAGAGAGAGAGAGAGAGAGAGAGAGAGAGAGAGAGAAAGAGAGAGAGAGAGAGAAAACTGTATTTTTATAATTATATATATATATATATATATATATATATATATATACTGTATATATATATATATATATATATATATATATATATATATATATATATATATATATATATATACTGTATATGTATATTATACTGTATACATATGCATATATATATTTATTTATATATTTAGGTATCGCACTGATAAGGTTTCCAGTGGAAGTACGATAATGTATGTACACAATATTTAAAAGAATAAGTCAAACATATCAAAATCCAGCACTGAAAGCAATACTATATTGTTTTAATACAAAGACAAAACAAGAGAGAGCTTAAAAGTATAACAAACAAACTCATTAAGGATCAGATAAATTCCTGTAAGCACATCTATATCCATTCTCCTTTATCTATCAATCACTCGTTAGGTAGAATTATTATTAATATTTTTATTCACTGTTACGTTCAGTAGGTTTGGACATTTCATGTTTCTAACATTGATACATTTGAATTGTTTTAGCCAATGCTTGCTCTCTCTCTCTCTCTCTCTCTCTCTCTCTCTCTCTCTCTCTCTCTCTCTCTCTCTCTCTCTCTCTCTCTCTCTCTCTCTCTCTCTCTCTCTCTCTCGGAACTCTGGAAAGCTACCAAAACAAAAGGCGGAAGACATCAGCGAAGTGTATAGCCGAAAATACTCCTCCTTCGCCATCTCTCTCTCTCTCTCTCTCTCTCTCTCTTTCCCTTCTTCATATCCTCCGCCATATTTAGATTCTAGGGACTGGAGTTCTCGAAAAGGGGCACCAGACCTGATATTATTCTCGACTTACAGTGTGCTGGCTTAATATTGCAGAAGCGCTGATAATCTCTGAAGTCCTATTTGAACTAACTAATTAATAAAACAAATTAGACAAAGCCATACAGAGAAAAAAGAGTAAGGATCGGTGAAGAGGAAGTAAGAGGAAGTAAATCATAGGAAAGAGGACTAGGAGGCCTTTCGAGTCTTCTTGAAGTAATATGGTTTACTGGAGAAGTCGGAGTCTGGCTAATGAGAGTGTGGATGTGTGAGGGGGCTTGGTGAGGAGATAGAGATAGAGAGAGAGAGAGAGAGAGAGAGAGAGAGAGAGAGAGAGAGAGAGAGAGAGAGAGAAAAGAGAGAGGCAATTGATTCATTAATAATAAATATAAAACTCATGATTGACCTTATTGATGAAACAGATGGAGTAACAAACATAAACTCGAGATAGTATTAGATAAAAAAAACTATCGACTATTAAATATCTTTATTTAGTAAAATGCGATCGTCTACCGTTAGCTAGTTTAAAAGTAATAGACGTCAGTATATTTAAAGGGTTCAATAATCGTAATTTGAAACAAAAAAGTAACAGAACCATTGCCAAAGTCTGATGGGAGTATTTATTTGTTCATTTATGTGTGTTTTTACTATGTGTTTTAGTTTCCTCTGTAGACCTCTATCAAGCTTAAAAAAAAAAAAACACCAGACCCTCCTTGAAGATAAATTTATACAATTTTCGATAGAAAAATGTCCTGCCCGAAGGCCGGTTCCTCTTAAATTACAGGCTCCATTTCGCTCACCCGGAAAACATCGACACCTAAATGACACAAAACGTCTTAATATTGACAAAAACATGGCGTAAAAGATCATACAATAGCCAAAACAATGAGCCGCACGTCATAAAATCATAAATGTAATGTGGTTAATGATAGCTAGATTACCCTGTCAACATGTGTCATAAGTTTCAAGGCTTCTATGACCTAATTAATGTGTTGCAAGTCTATAGGTCAAACTCGTACAGAACTTCGGGAGACCATAATAGGAGACCCTGTTTTAAGGGGAGGTTTTTAGTGCGTTTCCTAGACTTCCATCAAGCTTGAAATTACACCCCCTTGACCCCCTTTCAAGATAAATTTGTACATTTTTTGGTAGAAAAATTTCCCGGCGGCCGAAGGCCGCTTCCTCTTAAATTACAGGCTCGCTATCGCTCGCCAGGAAAAAATTGACACCTAAATGGCACGAAAGGTCTTAATATGGGGTGAAAGTTCTTAAAATCGCTAAACTAATGGGGCAAAAATGTTATAATATCAAAAGCAATGGGGCTAAACATGAGGGAGAAAGGGGTCAAGAAAAAAATTCCTCACGTGGAGACCTCCCCTTAAGGCCTGTGTTGGCTTAGGGTAATTATAAGAGGGGGTGGGTATTCTGGACCCCCTTCTCCCTCATGTTTAACCCCATGTCACCCCATTACTTTGGCGATTTTAAGACCTTTTGGGCCATTTAGGTGTCGATTTTTGTTCCTGGCAGGCGAAAGGAGCCTGCCATATAGGAGAAACCTATCTGA